>JAXQQM020065575.1:0-63738 GCA_034641835.2 Pinus albicaulis
ATGTGATCCAAGAGGCAGCAAAAACATACCATGAGAACACATCAGAGGAAATTCAAAAGCTCATTGAAAAATGGGAAGCTGACATAAATAGACATGTAAAGACAGAGATGGATACTGAGGAATGGAGAGGTTTAATACTAGATCTGGGACAAACAAGAGGCAAACTAACACAATTCAAACAGACAATGTATCTTTATTGGTTTATGAAGAGCATCCTTGGCAAAGCCTTGGAGCAGATATTTATGAGCCTGGTGACATTAGCCCAAGACTTCCTAGACTACAAGAGCGAGTTCGATAAGATCAAGTTCAAACTGAGGAAACAGCATGGGCGCCTCGAGCGTATTAACTACCACCTCCCGTGTATTTCCAAGCCTTTTGAGCAGGCTGGTACCTCGGTTCAAGATTCGGCACTAGTGGATTCGGCCTCGGTTCCAAACAAGGCTGAGTAGTTCATGACTATTTTAATCTGCCTTTTGCTTAGTATTTATATGCGACTAGCATTTAAATTTCAAGTGTCCAGTAAATATGTTAGTCAATCTATGAAAAATTGTATATGTGTGAGTATCCAGGCTTTGTTTTCTTGGTATGACAGACTCAAAATCTTATTTTTTTGGATGGCATACCATGCCATTAGGTGGCCAACAGACTCGGTTCCCCACTCAGGGTGGGTTGAGACCAGCAAACTGGTAAATCTAGTTGTTTGTTGTTTATAAAATGAATGAAAAAGGAGTCCTACCAAGCTTACAAAATAAAAACACTATAAAACGTATAAAATTAATAACAATAACAAATTCTAAAATTACATACATACATATGTGTAATGAAATAATAAAAAATATACTAAGTATAATATAAAAATGCAAACCATACTCTACCATGTCCAATACTATTGGATTCTCAATGCCATAAGCCCATAAAACACTATCATTAAGTTGAAGCAAAATTTAATGGCACATGTACATATTATAGCTCTACCAAGCTATGTGTCTCCATCAAGCTCCATATCGCGATGGAGCTATGTAGTTTAATTGAGGGTTTTATTTAGTCCTAGATAGACCTTTTAAAAGCTTGATGGAGGGCTTTTAAAAAATACCCTCACAAAGATACATTTTCAACCTTTGGAACAAAAATTCTTCCAAAAAAGAGTAACCCAACTCCATCGAATTCACCCTTATTTTATTTTGAAATCACAATAATATAAAAATATTTATCTTAATTGGCTTATTCATAAAATAAATAATTATGTATTATAGTTTAGTGTATTTATTTTCTCGTGAGAATAATATAAAAAGTAAATAATTGAAATAAAATATTTACAAAACAATTACGTTGAATTTGTTGTATTTATGGTGCAAACTTACATAAATTAATTTTAGTTTTACATGTAAACACGACAAACAAATAAATATTATAAAATAAATATTTGTGAGTTTAGTTCTAATTTATATATTCATAATATAAATATTTGTAGTTTTTTATGGTTATGGTGGCAATTCACATAAATAAATCCACTTGTACATGCCAACATGGCAAACACAAAGTTAACTACCCTACTTTATAGAACTTGACAATATAGCATACACCACTTCTTTAAATATATGGTGATATACTCCACTTCCAATAAGATCAATAAAAATTTACTCCACTTTAACACCACATAGTAAGAATGATGCTAACTTGTCCATCAAATATGGTGATTATATACTTCATTTTTAATATGATACATAAACATTTACACCACATAACGTAAGCAGTGCTAACTTATGGTGATATACTTCATTTTTAATATAATACATAAACATTTACACCACATTAACACCACATAACGTAAGTGGTGCTAACTTATGGTGATATACTTCATTTTTAATATGATACATAAATATTTACACCACATTAACACCACATAACGTAAGTGGTGCTAACTTATGGTGCTAAAAGAGAGTTTTTCTTGTTGTGGGGTCCAGTGCTAAAGATTCGATGCCTATCGATTCCTCAGAGAGCTGAGTTGGTTTTAGCCTTGATGTCTTTACTATTTATGTTTATTTATGTTTATGTCCTTGTTGTTAAACTAAGTAAGTAGTAGGCTTGTGTCCAGTCTATCAAACTATGTCAAAGTCACCAACATTGTGGCTTTAAAAGTTGAGTATGCTAGACTGAATTTTTTTTGTTTTTGGATGGTATACAATTCCTTCCGATGACCAACAGATTTGGTTTCCTAGCAGGGCAGGTTGAGGCCTTAGAAGAGCTTATATTATCTTATTTGCCCTTTTGAAAATGAATGAAAAAAGCAGTCTTACTCAACTTCCAAAACTATATATATATATATATATATATATATATATATATATATATATATATATATATATATATAATTTTTAAAAAACAATTTGCAAATTTCAAAATCCTAAAATTCTTTAAAAATAAAATATTTACACAAATTTCCAAAAAACCAAATGTTTTAATACAGAGAGTATCAAAAACTCCAAAATCACATATAAATTCATTTGTTTTGTAAAGTTGTGCATTCATCATAACTGAAGTGCTTCCTATCCAGTGACTTCAATACATTATATAAAAAAGACATTATATTTAATAAATTGTTATTAATATGATAAACTTAAAACAAAAATAAATTTATATGAATTAAATGGTAATGATTTTTAAAAAGAATATTAACACCATGGCTGAAAATTGTTGGAATTTTAGGATTTTCATAGAGGTGATATTTCATCTATAATAGTTGAAACTTTAAGGCTTTTCAGAGACATGATATTTTGTCTTTAATACCATGTGTGAAAATCATTGGAATTTTAGGACTTTTCATAGACGTGATATTTTATCTTTAATATTGTTCCTATCGTTGGAATTTTAAGGTTTCATGGAATCATCATATTTTATCTTTAATGTCATTATTAAAAAATGTTGAAATTTTGCCAAAAATAAATAAATTATTCCAGCATCAACACTTTTCGTTTTCAGGGTGTTTTTTACACAAAAAAAATTGGCTTTTACTTCTATTTTTAAAAAACATTGAAAATTTATCTCGAAAATAAAAATGTTATTCCAACATCAACACTCTTCATTTTCATTTTGTTTTTTCATGTTTTTTGGGGGTTTCTAGCTAGAGTTCTCGTTTTGAGGTAATAGTTCTCATTTGATCGGTAACTTTGTTAATGTTGGACACATATTTGTAAATCCTCGTATGGGGTAGGAAGAGAAGTGACATGTGAGGGTCGCCATGTTGGTTGTTCTACCCAGTAATAATGGGAAGGGACACACCATACATCCCCACACAATAGTGATTTAATGTCACGGTGTGTTTCGATTATCATTTTGTTATGATGCTACCATCTCTTAATTGCAATCACTGTGAAAAGTAAATTATGGGAGACTAGCCCTTGCACACATCCATGATTTTCTCTAGTCCATATGATTTTTGGGATTTTGGCTTAATACATTGGTATTCACTATTGTAATATTTTATAGTGTGACCTCCATGCTCCTTTAGCACAATTTCTATTACTTTTATTTCCTTTTTTATTGAATTATGCATGGGTATGTGTCTATTTCCTTCTCCGGGTTACCCCATTCCTTTTAATTCTTCCTTCTCATCTCCTTCTTATCCTGTCTAACAGTCCTAAGAATTTTCTCCCAAACATTTTAAGTATTATGTGTTCTATTTGAGTCGCCATTTTTATCTTATCTATTCTTTCACATCATTCTCTCTGTGCCCTTGCCACCCTTGCTACTAGCCACTCTCTCTAGGGTCTTAGTCATTGGTTTTGGTGGAAAACAATGCCACATTAGCAAGCAAGGTTCTCATGAGGGGTTGGGTACTATGAGGCAAGAGGAGGATCTCGTGATCATCACAGAGTAGAATTCTTGGCCAGACACTATCATTCTTAAACACCATAAAAAATCCAAGTTGAACTCACTAAGGTTGAACATGATATTGTTGGAGAATGCAATTATCTATTTGACACTTACATCATGAGGGAAGTCACAACTTGGGTATATGATATGGGTCACGCCAGGGGAAGACAAACACAATATATTTACACATTGGATTTACATTGGCATATAAAGACATTACTCGACAGAGTTTTATTGGACATGAATGAAGCAAAGGAGGAAATACTTCTCATGCTTAATGAGCTACAATTTTATATGAAGACTTTGGAAAAACACATGAAGAGGATAAAAGACCATCACAGTCTCCAATCTAACCCCAACAACTCTCCTATCAGTGAAAAAGCACCAACAGAGGTGGATTCTTCCAACACGTTTCAGTGAATATGGATTGATACCATTTATTTGGATTTTTTCCCTTAGTTTATTGCTTATCAAGATATTCTAGTTGCTTGATTAGAGAATAAGGGTCTTAGGGCTAGACATTCAACTCTTTTGGAGCTCTGTTTTGAATGTCATGTATGGATGCTGAAGAGTTTATGGATTTATCACTGGTGTAGTTTCCCTAGTAGCAAAATAGGGAAAATAAAAACTATATATTAATTATTACTTTGGTTATTCAATACAAACTTTATAATGTAATTTGTAATTCAATTCAATTATAATTAATATAAAAAATTAATAATTTTGAACAATAAATAATTTACAATTCCATATTTTAAAAACTATTAATTCAATCTCAACCATTATTATTATCATCATTTTTTTAAATAATGAATTGAAAACCATTTACAATTAAATATTAACAAAATAAAAAATTAAAAAAAAAAAAAAAAAACATAATTTTCACTATATTTTTTTAAAATGATAAATTTGAAACCATTTATAACTAAAATATTAACAAAATAAAAAAATTACATTTTCACTTTTATAAAATTTTCAATTTATATTCACTATCATTTTTTTTTAATAATGAATTTGAAACCAACTAAAATATTAACAAAACAAAAAAAAAAAAAACCTCATTTTCACTTTTATAAAATTTTCAATTTATGTTCACTATAGTTTTTTTTTTTTAAATAATGTATTTGAAACCATTTACAACTAAAATATTAACAAAATAAGAAAACCTCATTTTCACTTTTATAATTTCTTCAATTTGTGTTGTATTCCCTATGTGTTTGCATATGATCCTTCCATAAACATGGATATATGCCCCTTCCATAAATATTGACTTAAAAAATTTGAACCTCAAATCTCTTAGTACATAACACCTTATTTTCACAACACTTGACATTGGAGTTAACTAGAAGACTTAAATATTTTTCATTATTTTATTTCTCTCATAATAAACTAGAACAAACCAACACTATATATTAAGTACTACTTTGATAACTCAATAAAAAATTTAACCTTATATATAAAACACATATTTAGAAAATAAATCATTTGAATAGTAGCTACATTACAATTACATTTTTAAGAAATTATTAATTGGATCTTAACCGAAACATATTTATTTTTATAAATTCTTTGATTTATGTTGTATTTAAATTATTATTATTTTTTTCTTAACTTATAATTTTGGTTTTGTACTCATGTGATATGGGGTTGATTTTGTTGCAAGTCAAGGTATTTCAACCTTGAATCTCTATATACACAACATTTCATTTTCAGGGCACTTATCAATTAAATCACTCAACAAGTTCAATTTATTTATTTTTTATTGAAATAATTGTATTTATGGCTTTTTTTTTTCTTCACAATTTTTGGAGTTAATCCACAATCATATTTTTAAATTAAAAACTTATCATTTAAAAGCAACAGTTTAACAAAATTAAACTTATCATTTAAAAACAGTCGTTAAACAAAATTATATTATAGAAAATCACATTTTTATAAAATAGTGTAATAATAATATAAAATTCTAGTTTTTTTTGTAAAAAGTTATCTCATGATAAATATAAAAACCCAAACTTAAAAAAAAAATATATTCCAATATTAAATATTAATATAATATTAACACTGTGAAATAAATAATAAGTATGAAAAATATTATATTATAAAATATTACTTTTTCCACATCCCCACATACATGCATACATACACACACATATATATCAAAATTCTAGACTTTACAAAACCTAAAAATTTTCAACATAACCAGTTACACTTTACATCCATTATATCTTAAAACTATGCTTCAAGCCAGTGAAAAATTCAAACCGTGATCTCCAAATTCACAAGTTATGGGGAAACTCATTAATCTTGCTCTAGGGAGAAGGTTTAATCTTTCTTTTGACAATAGATTGGTGGATTGGCATGTTGTTTTTTTACAATGCATTGGCTTGTTGATTCAATTCACTAAAAATGTAAATAATAGAAAATATTTGAATATTGAAATTATTTCTTCTAAGTGGAGCACTAGATTTTGCAAACTTAAATTATAACTTTGTTGTACAAGTCCCGAAAGACTTGCAACGCAATTGAGAATGGAACGGGTAAACCCAATGAGAGGTCAAATTCAAACAGAAAGAAAAGGAAAAGGGTTAAATTCCAACCAAGGGGTAGGACAAAGTGGCGAACCCAGGAGGGTCGATCAAAGGGGGAGGCACGGGTGAGTCGGCATCAAATCCCAACGACCGCAACGGGACAAGGAAGAGACAAGGCGCTTCAAATCCCAGCGAAGGGCGACGCGGGCTAGTGATGGACAACCGCTAATTCCCGAGGGGCAACAAATATCTAGATTCTTTAGCATTAATCACACTGTCATTTAGCTAGTTCCCGAGGAGACTTGGGACCAGTATTCAATGTCAATTAATTTTGTTGTTTTCTAATGAGTCACAATTTTGTTTAGAAAGTTGTTGTTTTTTTTTCTCTTTCTAAAATTTTGTTTTTAAAAATATTTGTTCATACATGTATTTGAATAGTTTTTTAACGGCTGAAATAGATTTAGCATTATTAAATATCGTAATGGCACTCTAAATCCTAATGCTTGATGGTGGAAATAGATTGAGCACCATTAAAAATCTTAATGGCACTCTAAATCCTAATGCTTGACAACTGTAATATGGAATTTCTCAAAATTTATGTCTGTTTTCATCAAAATCTTGCAAGAATTTCCACTATTTTCTAGGCAAATTTATGACCTTTGAATACTAGATTTATATTAATTCATCATTTATCAATAGCATTATAGGAATCTATGAGTTGTAGATTAATTGGTTTGAGTGGAGTTTAGTACCCAAATCTCATGAGAGGGGTTGAGAAGGGAAGTTTTTTTTTGGGGAATTAAACTTCTTAAAGGCTTACTTGGCAATAAGTATCTCATTATGGGAGGATTGGTCTTTTAAGGGTTGGCCCTGGCCCTAGGCTCAACTTTTAAGTGCGTGGTTTTTGTTTAACTGAGAAAATTCAAATAACTCATGGGTATTTGAGGGTCGTGAATCAAAAATGTATTATAAACAACAACAAAAATCACAATTAAGAAAAAATGTTTCAGTGTAAGAAAGACCATTTCACTTATTAATTAGACTGAATCAATTTTTTAATTAATTAATTATTGTTATGTTTTGACCAATACTAAAAAGAAAAGGAGTTGTCTTTAGTGCGACTTTTTGAAGGTTTTTCAGGTGGATTTTTTAGGTTTAATCTCTTTAAAATCCTACAAGAATTTATTGAAAACGGGAATTTGATGGATAACTTACACAATCGAAGTGTCCTAGGGGTTTTTAAGGGTACTGAATTTATATATACAGTAAAAAAACTAGTTTAAATAAAAAAAATAAAATTTTACCTCAATTTTTTTCACCAGATTCCGGCATCGAAAACTCCAAAGGTCGCACTAAAGACTACTCTAAAAGGAAATGAACATTGCCAAGATTGGGAGTCATTCTCATGAGTTTCATAGTGAAACTGGACGTCTTGTATTCGGTGATGAAACCAACTCCAAAAATAGAAGAAAAGAGAGATCAACGCCTTAGAAATCAGCCACTTCGAGGGGGCAACCTCCAATACATTATATAAATGAACAATTCTTGGATGATACAAATGACAAAACCTCCTTTCTATATATAGGAGTCCATGGGGTCACAATGTAATCCTAGTGGGGCCACAATGTAATCATAGCCGACCTAACAATAATAATGTAAGGGCACAATAATAACAATATGAAGGTTACAAGGGTACAACAATAACAATAAGGAGGTTACACTAACATAATAAGGGACTACACTATTAATATAGGGACTTGACATATTCCCAAAACACACTTTCTTTTGAATTGCCGAGCTCATTGAAGATGAAAAGCACTTTCTCTTGGATTGCTTGGTTCTGATTTTCAAAAAAATAAGAAGTTAAAGAATCCTAATTAATGTCTTACTTTATTAAGTTCCAATAGACCATATTGGTCTTCATGGACTTTCTTCATCATCCAATTAAATATTTAAAAAAAATTAAATAAATAAATTTAATTTTGATTATATAATTTGAAAAAAAAAACCATAATCAAATCTCTTAATTAAAATAAAGGAAGTTCTCTATCAAGGGAGTAAATTTGTCCAAGAAGTAAACCTTTCCAGAATCTAGCTATTTTTTTCTTAAAAATTATGATGGTAAGAATGCTTAATCTTGTTTTGATAATAGAAATAAATTTAGCTCTTGTTTTGATTAATCTTGAAACTTCACAACTATACTTAATATTTTTAAAATTTATTGCAGAGTAACAAAATCTTGCCAAAATTCTCATTATTTTATGAGCAAATTTACAACATTTTTGAACTACGAAATATCAACATATTGGATCATTAAACTGGTTCAAAACCATCACATATGGAATCCGAGGTCTCTGGAATAACACTGTACATCGCTTCAATAACTACTGTTATTGTGATATTCTAATTTATTAAAAGCGTAGTTAAAAAAAGGCGTCTTGTTTACAGTTGTTATACTTTAATATTGTGAGTGTCTTGAGGGTTTTTGATATCGCTGAATCTATTTCCAGTATCAAAAATGGATTCTAAACACTCCAAACATATGATTTTTCGAGTTTTAGTTGACTGGATTCCGGCAATTTTTTTGCCATCCGGACTATTTCACGAGTTCGGTAGACAACTTCTTTATTAAATGATGTCATTAAATAAGCGGAGGATTCGGTCGTCTATTATTGATAGAAAATCGTAAAATTCGATTTGAATTCGTAAATCACATTAAAAACAAATATGAATGTAAATCAACTTACTTGGTAAATTACACGCAACATTAGAGATGCATTTTTTTTTATTCAATTTAATTTTTAATTTGATAGGAATTTACATATTTAAGTGGGATAGTGCACAATTTCAATGCCAGAAGTTGGATAGTACATAATTTCAATGCCAGATTTTTCAAGTGCCGAATCTGTGTTTAAAAATATAATTTAATTAAGAAGAAATTATAATTTTAAGAATTTTAAATTATTAGATTATTATTTATATTTTAGTTTTTTTGGAAAAATTGAAAAAAAAAATTATTTTTATATGGACATATTTATTTTGGAAAATTATTTTTACAATTTTAATTTAATTGTCAATAATTATTAGTGAATGGTACTGATTTAAACTCCATAAAATATTCTAGATTTTTTTAGTTGTAGTCATAAATTAAAGGTTAAGATTTATTTCAAAAGTAATTATAGTCTTTTTGGCATTTAATTAAATGATTAATTTAAAAAATCTTATATGAATATGTGCCATATGAACATATGAGTTATGGTTTTTGTGGTATTAATAAGACATAGTATTAGCTTGTGATATTATAACAAAGCTTATTTACAAATTAAGAATATCTATAATAAAGTGAGTGTAAATCTCTATGGTTAAGAATCTTAATACATGTTATTTTAAATGAACATATGAATAACCCCTATATCAATTCTTTTTATAATTAATAATAATAATTTAAAATAAATCATTTTATGTTTTTTTATTATTTATTAAATTTTGACAATATAAAATTTATTAATTATTTATTAAATAATTAATGCTTATGTGTATTTATCAATTATTTAATTTATATAATTATTATTTAATTTAATTTAATATAAAAAATGATAATTTTTTGTTTAATAAATAATTCTTGTTATCATATATCTATTTTGTAAGAGTTAAATTAAAATTTTAAATAAAAAAATCATTTTTATTATTATTCAAAATGGATCCATTGCAATGACATTTTCTTAGTTTCTTTTGATTTTAAATTCATCAAACATATAATAATTTAAATAAAAAAATTAAATATTTTTAATTATATATATTTATATTTATATTAGTTTTTTTAATGAGAGTTTTTGAAAATTTTTTAGGTAGATTTTTTTCAGTATAATTTGTATAAAATTGAGTAAGAATTTATCGAAATCACAAGTTTGATAGGTAAAATATGCATAATCTAAGTTATCTAGAGGTTTTTCACTGTGTTGAATCCATTAGGGGATTTTCAGGGTGTTGAATCCATTTATACAATTAAAAAAAATCAGTTTAAATAACACTAATCAAGACTTCACCTTAAAATTTTCCTTTTGATTCTAGCCAAAAAATCTACTAGAAACTCCAAAAAAATCCATTAAAAACAACTCCATATTTATATATAACTTTATTTTTAAATTAGAATTAAAAATTTAAGCTAACTTCTTTGAGTGGTAAATTGTGCACTTATCCATAAAATTTAAAAATATGCAAAAAAATTCTATTATAAAAATAAAAATCAACACACTATGAAAAACCCAACTAATTTTTCCAAAGATAAAGTGTGTCAGCTTTCATTATTGGTTGGTTCAGAGGGTTTCTTCCGTGCGCTAGCTTCATCTTGTGCATGTCAAAAACGTACTTCGGTTTGGTTCCGTTACTCTGTTTCAACTGATTCCTTCCAAATTTTGGCCTGCGAGTTACACTCGCGCTGGACTAATGTGGGATGCCTTAATGCCTTCCTTCTAGCAGATCTTTTCCCATCGACTCTGACTCATTGCTCTGCGAATAAGGTCTAGAGTATTTTTGTCAGTACCTTAGGGTTTGCAGTCATCAGTGGCAGACTCTTCGCTATCAAAAGTGGGGATTCATCATTGCCTCCTAATTGGTAGATTATTCCAAGTGTTCAACTTCAACTCATTCATTCGCACTTGTTAGATTGTACTGGGGCACCTTGACACTCATTTTCATTATTGGTGGGTTGTCTCGCGTTGGTTAACGGTATAAATTATTGACCGGTAATCCAATGATTTCTCACATGGTCGACTTCAGCTCATTTATTCCCATTGTGTAGAATTGTGTCGTCGAGATCGGTGAAGACCTCGGGTTGCATCAGCATTTTTGGTTCACTTTTGACAGTCCATTCAGTTTCTGCCAGTGATGCCGTCCACCTTTATATGTTGCAGTTCAGTACAGAAGCATTTTATATGTTGGCTCCCGAGTTGCGTGATTGTACCATGTGTTCCACCTCTTATGATTTGGTACTTGGAGATTCAGTTACTTTTATGATCAGACATCCAGTTTCAGCATCATTGATCAGCTTTCTATATGTGATATTTGGACATTGATTCCGACTTGTACTTCCGGGCCATGCTCAGATGATTCATTGTGTACTTTCAGTTCAGCTATACTTGTATACATTTTGGATCCATTTATTACTTTCTATATGATGTATTTTTGACTGAGCATGGGTATGCCCACCTCAACATGAGTTGACTCTCTGTTTTCTTTCATTGGATTTTGGTAGGCTGAAATCTGGTGAAGTCCTCTCTTGTCCTTGCGAAGTTCTTTCTATGTGCATAATACATTTCGACCATCATGTACCCCTTCTGACCTCATATATTAGGGGGCATCTATTATAGCATCATTTTTCACCATCATGTGATTCATGATTGTCTCTTCTGCGGAAAATTTGTGGCATAATGTCCATGTTGGTGACAGTGAAAGCACTTCACCTTGGACATGTCCTGCTTCTTGCCTTTCGCACCGGATTGAGAAGCTTTCTTATTATTCCCCTTCTTTGCTTTGGCAGCCAAAGCGCAATTCTCTTCATTAGAGTTCTTTGATGAAGATCCATCCCTGGTACTTCGCCTTATCTCCTCTTGCACAAGATCTAACCAAAGTCGCTCCCATCCTGGCAATTTCTCACGACCATTGACAGAGTCCTGATAGGAATGCCAACTCTTCGGAAGCCCAAGGAGAGCCAAGCTCACTAAGTCCTCGTCATCTACAGTCACCCCCACACTTCCCAGCTCATCCCTGCATTGGGTGAACTTCGTGAGGTACTTGGGCATACTGTCGCCTTTCTCCGTCTTTATGTTTCTGAGTTTATCCTTGAGCGCCAACTTCCTCTGGTCGCTCTTGCTTTGGAATAAATCTGTCAAGGCTTTCCACATCAAGAATGGAGAAGCCTTACCATGAAGGTTGGACACTATGTGATCCTTCACGCCCTCCAACAGAATCCTTCGACACTTTGCTGTCTTCTTTTGCCATGCGTCAAGTATGGCAGCATCGCTAGAAGTAGGCTTTGGAATTTCTGCATCTATGAACTCCTTCAACCCATTGTCATCTAACACTGCCTCCATCCTGTCTTTCCATGCAATATAGTTCGAGTTGCCCTCAAGGGCATACTCCAATCGCAATCCGTTGAAATACATCTCAACTTCGACACCAAGAAAACACTGCTACAAACTCGAATTCCACCAGCTCAAAACTCAACCGCTTCAATGTTTTGCAATTGCTCCAATGATCAATACTGCTCTGATACCATGTAGAAATTTGAATAACTGTTAAATTATTCACGGAGATTATCCTAATCACACACTATTTGAGCTTCATGCATAATACATAACCTCTTCTACTATTGATCATTAATTGCGGAAATATAAACAATCGCATGCGCACATTAAAACCATAAACAATCACACATATAAAAACAGTATTTATGGGAAAGCTTAAAGCTGAAAACCCCCAACTATCTGTATATTATAATGATAGAGATCATGTAACAATCATTGTACAAACTCCTCACAAGCTCTCATTACAATCTCCAATTGTTACACACTACACAAGCTCAGATCATACAAAACACATGCTCCAATCTGCTCCACCTGTTAGCCTGCCTCTACTACGCAATCCAAGATGAATAATATTGGCCCAATACGAGTTTGAATCCACGAATGTCTTGCGCAATCCTCATTGGCATCTCCATCAATGTGTGGTGCAAACTCATGCACCGGTATAGTCACAATTGATAGTCACACTGCTCTTTCACCTACCTCTTCACTGGTCTCCACTGAAACTGTCCATGCACTGAAGTTAACTGATGTATTCTTTAGTTGATTAATGAGTTTATAATTATTGAATTAATTAAAAATTAATACACACCACTCACACTAGTGTATCAATCAGTTATACTAGATACAACTATCTCAAGTATGTTTAGCGAGTTAAGCTGAACACAACTCCACTAACTTCCTCAAGCAACTCCACCAAACTCTGTCACATGAGTTCTATTTGAAGTCTCCATGCAATAGCTCCCTTAACCCTCGGGAATAGCATAATTCCTTCTGTCGAAGCCCTACATGTACCCAGCACGTACATAGGCGAAGTGCTCAAGGATAAGATAATGTTTAGAGTCAAATATTATTAAGAGCTAATAATATTCAACATATCTCACAGTAGGTAAGCAATCTAAAAATAGATTCCACTTCAATGTGTCTAAATAGAAGTCCATCTATTTTTTTCCGACTTGACCAACCATCCACAAATAGCATCCTGCAACTCATAGAACATGATCCATATGTCTAAAAATAGACATAGTCTAAAAATAGAGTTTGCGCCAAAAATAGCCTGTGGGCCCACTTAGTGAAGGTGACTCCTTTCCACTAAGCTCATCCTCTTGTTGCAATCTCAACAAGAAGAAAAAAATGCAAGGCGGCCAGTCCACGATTGAGATGTCCATAGGAAGAAGCAATCGATCCAGGCCTCATAAAGGCCACCCCTCTACTAGTAAATGATGTGTATTGTCTCTTGGAACTGCAGAGGCTTGGGGAATCCCACAAAAATAGAAGCAATGAAGAACCTTCTGAAATCTGATACCCCTAAGATCCTCATGCTCCAAGTGACCAAAATTGAAGGGGCTACCCTTTTAGAAATTAGTAAAGACAAATGGATAAAAAATCTAGGAAAGAAGTCAGTGCAAGGGGTACTTGTGGTGGGCTTGAAACTCTCTGGAAAGTTGATAAATTCCATCTATTCAGCTCCTTTGAAACTCAGCATTGGATCTACACCGAGCTCCAACATATTGTGAGTAAGACCTCCCTCGCTCTCTTTAATCTTTATGGTCTGGTTCTTTACATTGAAAAAAGGATTGTTGGCAAACTCTTGCTGACTTCATTGAAGCCTACTCTCCCAAGAATATAGTCCTTGCGGGAGACCTCAATTTGGTTTTCGAACTTAAGGAGAAAAGAGGAGGAAACATTAGCAAATACCCCATCCTCCCTCTTGTGGAAGAGCTGATCCTAGAATGGGACTTAATAGATATTAAGCCAAAATCTGGGCACTACACATGGTTAAACAACAGAACTGGGTGTGAGCACATCTCTTCTCGACTGGATAGATTTCTTCTTCAAAGCTCCCTTCTCTCTGAGAACAAAATAATATCCTCCAAAATTTTGCCCAAACAGATTTCTGATCATAAACGGATCTTACTGCAGATAGAGGAAGAGGAAAACTTGGGTCCCATTCCGTTCTAGTTCAGCCCATTATGGATTGAAAGGGATGGGTTTCAGGAGACCATATTGAAATCATGGTCCATCTCAGTCAATGGCTCGGCTAGCCATGTGTGGGAACAAAAACTCAAAGCCACTAAATCAGCGTTGAAGGAATGGCTTAAAAACCATTCTTGATCTCCTACAAACCTAAGAAGGTATCCCACCGAGAGGTTGTTGGATCTGCAAATGAATATGTAATATTCCAAAATTAGCATGCAACTAATTGGAATACTGATTTTTTCTGATTTCACTTAGGAGATGAATAAATGGGTAAGGAGGCCCATACATTTCAGAAATAAGAATAAAATCCCTCATAATGTGAAAAGGGATCATAATGCTAGCTGGATTCTACACTCTCATGTGTGAACAGGGAAAAATGCATGTGGACAAGGTCAAGTTTGACCAAGTCAACAACGCTAGTATGAGAGGAGGAGATCATCCATAGAGACGATGTAGTGCAAGTAGGAGGAAGATTCCTTGGTGGAGGAAACCCTAAGGAGTGGGGCCCAAGGCAATAAGGCTCACACTTGTTTAAAATGAGGGAAAAGCAGCCATAGGAGGACATGATTTTGAAGATTGGATTTTTGGTCTACGTGACTATTCTGCTCTCTCCAACTGCTTAGTTGAGATTGTTGTGCTGCTTAGCACAAGGCATTCCTGTTTAGGAATCCCTTCTCCTTTCTTGAGAGGCTTCTTGAGGGAGCTTGTACTGAATTTCTCCACATCCAGGCTTGAGGCCAAGTATCCTCCTTCAGCTACAGCATTATTTCTGCAGCAGTATAACGTTGTGTTGCAGGGTGTTGCAGTGGGGGTTCACAACACCACTTCTGGGGCTTGTTTTTCAAAGGAGGGAGCCTCCATTCCTTTGGAAGATCAGTAAGGAAGATTCTCGAGTAGATTTTCATATCTTGGCACTTTTCCAAAGTACTTCCATCATCTACAGCGCAAACCCTTGCAGGAGCTGTGACATTTCTTGCAATGTTGCAATGTGAGGGTTAAGACCCTTGATTTTGAGCTAGCTTCTTAGGGAAAGGGCCAACCCTTCTCCCAGAAAGCTTGTAAGAAGGATCCTCCTTCACTTATTGTATTATTCAGCTGTATGTATGCAGATATTTAGCTAGACTGCGTTATTTCAGATCCATATTTGAAGATCCACTCTTTTTTACTCATTCTCTCAAGAAACCCTTGCCGGGTTATCTCCATATTGTGTAAAAGGGGCTAGATCTCTATTTTTATCTGTGGTTTGATTAAATAAACTCTAGATCTGTTGTTTATATCATATTTTTGTAGAAAACCTTATTTAATCATGGTGTCACTTGCTTCAAAAATTATGCATGGTAAAAGTCATGGGATTTGGGTGTTTTTAAGCCATATTGAGACCGAGAGATCTGTTTAACACATAAAAAAGGATTTTTTTCTGATCCCCTTCTGGATGTGAGTCTCATAATACATAAGCTAAGATATACAAGTGCTATTTCTCAAATTTATAGTGTAAGTTTCTGGGAATAACATTTTTATGGTCCAGATTGCTGCATTTCCCAACTTTAGGATAAAATAGTGGGACATATTTTTTTTGCTGTAACATTAATCATGGCTATGAGTTCCTCACACATTTTATAAATTGATATATCACTGAAAACTCTAGTTTTGTGTTCATGTATTGCTGCATCCCCATTTTGGGATATTATAGTGGTATCAGAGCATAATCTTGGCTCAGCCTGTGAGTTCCAACCATTATGCAATAAGAAGAAGGAATAAATTGAAATGATGAAGAAAATGAGCTTTGTCTCATCATTTTTCAGATCCATGAAGAACCTCTCGAAGGAGGATAATAAAATAGAAGAGGAAAGTTGTAGTGAGACCTCTAGAAGGTTTCAAGAGGAGGAAGGCCCATGCACTTCCTATGATCAGAGAAGAAAACTAGTGTTGTAGAGAGATCCAAAGCATTTCAATATGCCACTTTATTTTGAAGAAGACAAAAAGCAAGGGAATAGAGGACACTTGGATCACAAAATTATTAGTGATTACCTTGTTGAGTATAAATCTCAACCTAGAGCCTTCAAGGAGACTCTAGCTTTCCCACAGTTCATTCATTTGAAGGAAGAAAGGAGACCTTATGGCAAGAGGGGAATCAAGGGCAATAGGTTTCTATTGTCTACTTTTGATGGGTCATCTACAACAAAATATTGGGCAAGAAAACTTGATGCATTCTTCCTACTACATCTAGTGGTAGAGAGAGAGGCTATAGAAATTGCAGCACTGCACCTTGAGGGTGAAGCCAAAATTTGGTGGTTCAGCCATTTGAGGCATGTAAGAGTAAATAATTTTGTTGAGTTTACTCAAAGGCTAATTAGATAATTTGGAAAAGAGAAACCAGAGGAGGAGAAGCCCTCCCCACCATGAGAGGATCCTTGTACGAGCGTTGTCACAACCTTGGAGGAGAAACCATCAGTATCAATAGTTGGGGGAGCCAACACATTAGAGGGAGAAACTCTTGCAGCCATACAAGGAGTTCCCAAGTTCCATCAAGATATGATTGAATTTCCACTTTCTATTATTGCAGCAAATCTTTTAGAGTATTGTGGAAATTTGCCTTTGCATGACCAAGGGTCAACACATACTGTTGATTTGGAGCAGCAGGATTGCACTGCTTTGTGCAACCTTGAACTGATCAAGGGAGGAATGAACCATAATCCTCATGTGCCATGGTTGAGTGGCATACTACACTTGAGTTTGGGGTGTGAACTTTGGAGGATAAGATGAACCCTGTCCAAAACACTTTTATACAAAACCATATGTTCATCTTTAAGTTGGAGTATGAGACAGCCACTAGATCATTGGAGAGATTAACAGCGCTGTCAATCAATAGCAGCGAGGAGGTTTTTCCTTCATCACACTAGGATCCTTATGGATTCAAGCTCGTCATTGGTGTGAGATATTCTCTAGGAGATCTCCAAGGAATTGCATTTCAACATCCCATGAAATGCAACAAGAAAAATCTGATATGGAAGAATGGCAGTCTTCATTGGAGGAGTACCAAGATGGAGCATGGTAGGAGACATCCACAGGTGGATGAATGGATGTGGATGGAGAGCAAGAGGCTAGTGAGCCACTTGCATATTTATGACACCGGGCAGCAAGAGGCATGGCTGCGTTGGCTACTCTTGAAAGAGTTTGGCCATCATATGACATATCCTTTTTCTAAGGATGTGTGGGTGGAAGAAAATTGGCAGGACACTTGCATCATAGGGAAACAAATATTTTGGGTGCATTATGTTGATATGATCTCCTTCATGTCAATCAACATACTTTCACCTCATGATTTGTATGATGGAGTTGTGAGGGAGCAACAAGAATTATTATTGTTGTGGCTTCTCTTGGGAGAGTATGGGCGGAATTTTTCCCATACTCATCATGATATTTTCAGAAAAAGGGATGGCACATTCAAGATGCAAAGAGGTTACCCTTCAACATTGAAGGATAATGAGGGGCTTCCACATAGGAAGAATATTTCCCCACATAGCAGCATGATGGTGGATGACTTTGGCATGTGGAATGTCAAGGAAGGGAGTCATGGAGTGACAAGAGCCTTATCACTAAGGCCAAAAACGTTGTCACTTGAGAGTATGTTTCTATTGATGGAGTGTTCCAAGGGGAGTATGCATCCTTTCATGTTGCAAATTTTTATGAGAATATTCTCATGGGAGGACTCATCCATGGACCTCACCTTCAGCTTACTCAATATGCATGCTAAGAAATGCATTACTATACTTTTTGTTCATTTCATTGAGTATTTGCATTATCTCACCATCTATGTACAGTGCATTGCTCTACAAGGGGGCAAGATTAGTTTTGGGTTACATGATCCTTATAGGACCAACACTTATGATGATAACCCTTCTCTACATGGATTTGGGCAAGTGTGTTGTTATTTTTATTATGCTCAGCTGATATATATTGATGCTTACCACCACATAGTAGATGAGAAAACATGCACAGCTAGTAACTTGTTAGAGGAAAACTTGCCACATGATGTTCTAAAGCGGCAGTTGGGAAGACTGCACTGTATCCACTTAAGAAACCATTGGTATCATCCAAAATTACATATAACCTTCAACAATTTTCTGATTTGGATGCCATATGGTGATGATGTGCCATTCATTTTGTATGGGATGGTTTGGGCCAACATGATTCATGACATGGGAGAGAGGATCTTTGGAGATCTAGTCTTCTTCTTGCCACTTGAGGGCAACATTATTGCAGCCTAAGATCAGTAACTACTCTACACTTATCATAAGTGGAGAGAGGGACAGTGTGGGGTAGGCTAATTTGTCTACCATGTTCAGTTATTCAGCCCACCTACATTGCAGGAGCCAAAGGTGGAAGATGATTTGCATGAGTTACCATTTTGGAGGGTGGCTCATTATGTATGGATGATAGCTTGGGGATGGAGGATCCACATGGGAATGCTGATTCCCAATACATTTCAGATCCCATGCCTCAAGGGGACCTCTAGACAGCACCTTATTGCCTCCTTGAGTACTCTACTTCTTGATGATGATAGCTATTTAGCTAGCTTGCATGCTTGGGAGGGGAAATATGGAGACTTATTGATGAAACAAAATCTCATTCTTTGGAGGAGTTTATCATATGAGGATGCTACAATAGGAGGAACGGAGACTTCTCAGTTATATCCTTGTAGTTGCTTGAGGAAAAGCAACATTTGGGAGGGGAAGACCGTAATATTCCAAAATTAGCATGCAGCTAATTGGAATATTGATTTTTGTTGATTTCACTTAGGAGATGAATAAATGGGTAAGGAGGCCCATACATTTCAGAAATAAGAATAAAATCCCTCATAATTTGAAAAAGGATCATAATGCTAGCTAGATTCTACACTCTCATGTGTGAACAGGGACACATGCATGTGGACAAGGTCAAGTTTGACCAAGTCAACAACGCTAGTATGAGAGGAGGAGATCATCCATAGAGACAACACAGTGCAAGGAGGAAGATTCCTTGGTGGAGGAAACCCTAAGGAGTGGGGCCCAAGGCAAGAAGGCTCACACTTGTTTAAAAGGAGGGCAAAACAGCAATAGGAGGACATGATTTTGAAGATTAGATTTTTGGTCTGCATGACTATTCTGCTCTCTCCAACTATTTAGTTGAGATTTTTGTGCGGCTTAGCTCAAGGCATTCCTGTTTAGGAATCCCTTCTCCTTTCTTGAGAGGCCTCTTGAGGGAGCTTGTACTGAATTTCTCCACATCCAGGCTTGAGTCCAAGAATCCTCCTTCAGTTACAACATTATTTCTGCAGCAGTATAACGTTGTGTTGCAGGGTGTTGCAGTGGGGGTTCACAACACCACTTTCGGGGCTTTCTTTTCAAAGGAGGGAGCCTCCATTCCTTGGAAGATCGATAAGGAAGATTCTAGATTATATTTTCATATCTTAGCACTTGGCCAAATTAATTCCATCATCTACAGCACAGACCCTTGCAGGAACTGCATCATTTCTTGCAGTGTTGCAGTGTGAGGGTTAAGACCCTTGATTTTCAGCTAGCTTCTTAGGGAAAGGGCCAACCCTTCTCCCAGAAATATTGTAAGAAGGATCCTCCTTCACTTATTGTATTATTCAGTTGTATGTATGCAAAGATTTAGCTAGACTACATTATTTCAAATCCAGATCTGCAGATCCACTCTTTTGTACTCATTCTTTTAAGAAACCCTTGCCGAGTTATCTTCATATTGTGTAAAAGGGGCTAGATCTCTATTTTTCTCTGTGCTTTGATTAAATAAACTACAAATATGTTGTTTATATCATATTTTTGCAGAAACCCTTATTTAATCACGTTGTCACTTGCTTCAGAAATTTTGCATGGTAAAAGTCATGGGATTTGGGTGTTTTTAAGCCATATTGAGGCTGGGAGATCTGTTTAACACATCAAAAAGGATTTTTTTCTGATCCCCTTCTAGATGTGAGTCTCATAATGCATAAGATAAGATATACAAGTGCTATTTCTCAAATTTATAGCGTAATTTTCTGGGAATAACGTTTTTATGGTCCATATTGCTGCATTTCCATAGTGGGACATATTTTTGTTGTTGTAACATCAATTCATGGCTATGAATTCCTCACACATTTTATAAGTTGATCTATCACTGCAAACTCTAGTTTTGTGTTCATGTATTGTTGCATCCCCATTTTGGGATATTACAGAATATGGAACATCAGAATATCACTCCCTCAGAAATTCAGCTAGAGCAAGCTATCCAACAAAGCTCCTTCTAGGCCTTCAGAGTTGAGGAAGATTCCTTGAAGCCTAAATCTCGCAAGGCTAAAATCTGGAGATAAAAATAATGCTTTCTTTCACAAGCAAGTTCGCACCTGCCTCTTGAGAAATCACATTGCTGAAATCACCTCCTCGAACGGGACTGTGTATAAAGGAATGGTTGCAATTCGTGAGGTTGTTACCTCTCACTATTAGCAGATTTATACTAAAAGCAGAGATGTTAATAAGGAGGAAACTAAAGAATTCCTCTCTCATATCCCAAGGCTAATTAATGAGGAGGACAACCTCAGTCTTCTGAGGCCCTTCACGGAAGAGGAAATTAGCAATGTTGTCTGGGCAATGGAGTCAGATAAAGCCCCCGGTCTGGACAGATTATCCATTCAATTTTACAGAATTTGTTGGGATAATATAAAGGATGATCTAATTAGAAAGATAAAGGGATTCCAGCAGAAAGCTAAAGTGGGGGAATGCACAAACTCAACCTTCCTCACTTTTATCCCCGAAGAAGAGAACCCCGTCTCTTTTGATTGTTTTAGACCAATTTCGCTTTGCAATGCATCCTATAATATCATCTCCAAGCTCTTGGTGAACAGGATCAAGCCTCTGTTAGAAAAGTTGATCTCTCCCAACCAAGGTGGCTTTGTCAAAGGTAGGCACATCCTGGACAATGTGGCTCTGGTGCAAGAAACCATCCACTCTAGCATTCAACACCACGAAAAAGGGATGATCATGAAACTTGAAATGGCGAACTACTTTGACCGGGTACGAAATTCCTTTCTTCTTCAAGTTCTTTCTACTTTTGGTTTCAGCTCTGCTTTCATTAGGCTAACCAGTGCTTGTATTGGAGAGTCATGGATTGCCCCCTTGATAAATGGCAGACCAACCTATTCCTTTAAGGCCTTGCGGGGTATCAGACAAGGCTTCCCTTTGCCCCCCTTCCTCTATATATTGATGGCCGACTCCCTCAGTCGGAAGCTGACGACAGAGAAGACTAAAGGCTTTCTTCCTAGAATCAAGGCTGCGAGAGACACCGAGCATATCAACCATGCATTGTTTGTTTATTTCTCCCTTCTCTTGGGGGTGCTTTCATTAAGATTGCACAGGCCTTTAAAGAGGTTATTCATAGTTTCTCATAGTCACTGAGCCCTTGTCAACAGGAGGAAAAGTGCAGTTTACAACTGGGGAGATTGACCAACACACCATGAACCGTGATCGCTCTCGTTTGGCTATGTGGGCTCAAGCTCGGGATAAAATTAAATTAGCGGGCATGCCTTTGATTCGTGAGGGTTTTAACAAATCCCTTCATTGACTCAGATCCTCAAAGAAATCAAGAACAAAATGAAATTTTGGGTGACATATTAATAAGCAATGGAAAGCTTATTGTTATACCATTTTTTTGGTCATCTAACCTATTATTATTAGATGCACCCAAGTACACCATGTAAGACCAATTTTACCCCAAGTAAAATTGCTTTCACCACATAAAATAACTTATTTGCTCATATTTAACCCAAAACAAAGCAATTAATTAAATAAATCTTTATTTATTTAATTACTTCCTAAGAACAAGTTATTTAAATCATTATTTAAATAATATTCTTAGTTAAATTTGACTAAATCATCCATAAATAATCAAATAAACCATTATTTATTCCCATCATTCCCCTAAAATTATAAATAAATCATTTATTTATTTATTATTTATAAATAAAGGAATTGACCCAAGTCAAGAACCCTTGTCCCTCCAACAAATATAATAAAATATTCCTAAAAGGTGCTTCTAGAATTCGATTAATAATATTTTATTCATGCACCGAGTTCTAGACCGCCCCGATATTTTATTATAAATAGAGGGGTTTTCCCCATTCATTAGTCACCTTCATTGCATTAGATCACCCTGGATCTTCTCTTGGTCACCATTTTCCATTTTGCTTTGTGAACTCCCATTGAGTTCTATGTTTGCCTTTCCACATCCATAAGAGAGAGAAACGCTAGATCTAAAACACTGAGGAATTCCAAGAACCTATCCCACTGAGAAGAACCGGAAAACACCTTTCTCGTTTTCCTCTTAGGTGCCCCATTCTTTAATATAATACAAAATTCTTTTATATACATTCTTCTTGTCTTGTTCATTGGATCTATGGAGCTATGTTATCTTTTATCTACTTAATATCTTTTGTGCTTAGATCTGAATTTTTGCAGCAATCTTAAAGGTATTTTGCAGCCATAATCGATGTTAGGGCTATTTGTTATGCGTAGCTAAAGTGAACTTTTACGACGAAAGAATCATACTAACAATTGGCGACTCCACATGGGTTTTCTTTTGCGACCGCTGTCGTTTTATCTATTCCTACATATCCAGCTGTTTCAGACCCTAGGGTTTCTCTTCCATTTTTTGTTTTTCCTATTTTTATGGTGATTTTCACCCCTAAAAACCCTTAAACAGCCAAATTTTTAACTTCTGTATGTTTCTGGCCTTATTGCGCAGGTGACCAACATTAGCCACAGCTGAGACAACAATATTTTTTTGAAATATGCCGCCGAGAGAGCGAGATATACAGGTCACACTTATCGGCCCAAAAAGTGCGACTTGAGCCTCAGGACACACTTTTCTACCCCAAACCTGCGACCTGGGCTGAAAACAGGTTAGAACCTGCGACCTGCACTTTTTCTGCTAATTTTTCAACACTTTTTCTGGGTTTTTCTGAAGCTTCTGTCAGGGTTTCCTAGCCTCTGTCTCTGCCCGTTTGGACATGTTTCTGATCTTCTTCACTCAACTAAGAGGGAATATTGCCCCTTAGGGCTCTAGTACCCCCCACTTTTTGTGGGCGAGTCTTTGCTGTTACAAAAGTCTGAATTTACAGAGTTTCAGCCCTGTTTTTCTCAGATCTGATACCTCCTCTTCAGATCCCTTTAGATCAGCTCTTCTCCCTCTCAAAACACCTCATATCATTTTGTTTGGGTTCACTTCTAAGGCCACTACCTTATCTCTCCTATTTTCTCTGATCTCCTCCTTTTTTAGCAGCAACCTTGCCTCTGCCTATTTGCTGTTCTCTGCACCACTTTTCAGCAGATCTACCCTTTAGATCCCAATCCCTCCGGACCTTAGATCTATTGGTCTCTTTTCAGCGTGCTTTGCCTGGTTTTTCCCTCTTATCGACTAGTTTTGGGAGACCCGCCTTCTTGGGTTAGATTGCTGCATTTTTAGTTGTTAATTTTCTGTTCTTTCAGTTTTATTTACTGCAGATTTCTTTTCCATTACGCAACACACTTTTTTTTAATCTCAAAACGTCTGGGTTTACACAATTAAAATTAACACACGCCACACACCGACCCTAAGTGAAGAAGAGCCTGGTTAACACCGCCTGGCAAAGACTTTAAAATCAATTGTCACTGCACCTTTCTGCCCTTGATCTCACTTGATTTTGTCCCTCCCTGCCCTTGTCGATTTTTCTTCTTCCCGTCATCATTGCGCCCCCAAGGCACCTCTCCCGGAGACTTCTTGGCCTTCACCCTCAGTTTCTGTTTGGTCGACTTCCTCCTTCCCGTCATCATCGAGTAAGTCCTCCCCCGAGTCTGCACTCCGACTCTTCCTCTGATTTTTCGGGTTCTCCCCCTGTCACTTTCACCATGTCTACTTCAGGGCCTACTACCAGTAGCAACCCCAGTACTACTGCTGGGCCTGTTTCCAGTGGAACCACCTCGGGACCTACCTTGACTGCCCCATTACTCCCTTATATGGCCGGCCTTAGTCTCCCTGACTTCAATCAGCTGATTAATGATCCTATCTGCCACGATGTTAGTTGGCCTGCTATGCCAACCAAGCTCCCCTCCGACATTCCCAAGTTCGAAGGCCTTGCTAGTGAGGATCCCTCCAACCATATCCGATCCTTCCATATGTGGTGTTCCTCCAATTCCATTACTGACGACTCTATTCGTCTTAGATTGTTCCAACGCACGCTTACAGGCGAAGCTTCTAAATGGTATGTTGAACAGGCCACCTCCTCCCATACCACTTTTGTGACCATTTCCCAAGCCTTTTTATCTTATTTCCAGCTCCCTCTCCGATACGACACTGGTACCGAGCTTTTAACCTCCTTCCGTCAATCCTCCTCAACCTGCCTTTCCGCTCATGTCCAGGAATGGCGGCGCAGAAGAAGCTTATGTCGAGCTCCCCCGTTTGAAGATCTGGTTTACATGGACTGGTTCCTTCGCTCTCTCTTACCTCCCATTGTGAAGAATGTTGTCCTTTCCCAGCAAGAAGGCAGCCCTCCAGCCAGCCTCGAAGAAGTGACCTTATCCACTTCCAAATGTAGTTATGTTTATGCGTCCTTTAGAGCCTTCCCAAACTCGATGGCCCTAGTGCCTGGGGCATCATTACGCGACGGTATCGTTTGGAGCCCTGTCCATACCTGCTGCCCTTTCTCCTCAGACCATGCTTTCTTGAAGGCGGCCCTGCGTTTTCCCCTCGAGGCGAGCATCTTCCTTGATCGAACTCGGTGATGCTCCTCCTTTCCACCCCACAACACCCCTTCAACATACTACCACCCTCCTCCTTATCATATCCCGCACCACAGTGCTCCCGACTCCTCCGACAATTTGGACCTCCCACTCCCTTGCCTTCTCCACCCCCACAAGCGCACTTACTCCCCCCTCCAGGGCAAGTATTTGCACAGCAGGGGGCACCTAATTTTCCTCCTTCTCAAAGAAGGAGAAGAGGCAATCCATCTGCTTCTGGTAATCGTGGAGCCAATCCTTCCAATATTGACTCTACTACTGCCAACCAGCCACAGGGCTCTCAGCCCAAGCCGGATAGGCCACTTCGCAACAATAAGCCCTGTTCATGTTGTGGTGTTTATGGTCACTACACTCATGATTGTCCCTTATTACGACAAATGCGGCAGATGTGGGAGTCTCAGGCCACCTTGCGGGGACAACACTCCTCCCCTATGGTTCCTCCCCCTCTAGCTACTTCTCAACCCATTGTGTTTACCGATCCTTTCCCTCAACAATGATTCATGGCCACTCAACCCCCTCATGCCCCGATAACCACTCAACCTTCCCCCTCTGGTTCCTCTGATTACCAGATTCTCATGATGGCCTCTGACCCACCTCTCACCATCGACCTCAACCTTCAAACTCATAGAAGTGGTGTTCCTCACCCCAGTTTAGGCGTCTACAGTCTCAACATAGTTGGAGTCTCAGAGCCTCATCATTACCCAATGGTCCCCTTACCAGCTCCTGCCCCAAAGCGGGGTTCCCTTGACCTCTAAGGACCAGTATGCAGGAAATGCGCCTCTGGTCAGTCCCATTCATACGACATAGTAGATGATCTGGCCCAATCTCCTACTGCAGCTCATGCTAAAGCTGGTATCCTTCTCAAAAAGGGCTCTCTGCTCTCCCCAGTAGTGACTGTCAGATCAGCAGTGACCAATTGATTGTTTTCGACACCCGTCAGTCAGACCATCCCCCTCTTCCTCCTTCAGTTGCTTTCCAAATCCCAGTCAAAATCTGAAACGCCAATGTTGCTCGGTGTATTATTGATGAGGGGGCATCTACCTGCGTCATGTCTGCTTCGGTTTGGAAACAACTCGGATCCCTTGAGCTGACCCCTTCCACCATCACCCTTCGTGCATGGTATGGCCATGCCTCCCAGCCCATTGGCCTATTTCGTAACTATCCTATCACCCTTGCCGGCAAGATTCTTTGTGTTGACGTTGAAGTTATCGACGCCCCTCTTGACTACAACACCCTTTTGGGGCGTAGTTACACTTATGCCATGTCCGCCGTCCCATCCGCAGTCCACCGCAAGATGTTCTTCTTTCATAATGGCAAGATTGTCACCATTGACCAATTGACCTACCATGAACCAAAATCTCAGACCTCCCCTGAGTCCACCATCTCTGCTGTCACCAATAAACCAACTGTTGATTCGTTGACCAGTGTTTCCCCCGGCGTCTACAAAGACTCCTCTTTGCTTGGAACTTTTCTTGGTCCTCCCCCTCCTCCCATCTCTGACCCCAGCTCAGCGAATGTTTACATGATGCAATCGTCTTAGGCTAGCCTTCCACAGCCTACTCTGGCTAGTCAACAACCTCCATCTCGCCCCCTGCCTCCTGGTCCTAGCCCTTCATTTCAGTCAACCAAACCTTTTTCACCCGGCCCTTCCCATCACACTCAGGAACCTTCCTACCCTCCTGAGTCAGTTCCCTCAGGTCTCCACCATATGGGAGTCGTCCCCCCCGGTCACTACCCCGCCGGTTAGATACCTTTCCTTGGTCCCCCCCCCGGCATCTATTCAGTCCCCGTCATGGCCACCCTTTCCCTTCCCAATTTAACCTTGGGAATTCCCGTTTGGTATCTTACCCCTCCAACCGCGACCCCACCAGGCCACCCCAAACCTTACATAGCTGTGACACCAGTTCAACCGATCCCCGTCGCTCCTTCCACCACCACGGTGCCCCTCGCCCCTTTGCCAAACCCTCTTAATGTTGCGACCGCTACAGGCAAGAAACGAAAAAATCGCAAGGGGGCATCTAATGACAAGGCCACCGCACCTGACCCTACCCCTCTCCAACCCGCCAAGCCTTGTGCCTTGTGTGATGGTATCGGTCATCCCACCCATATTTGTCCTGAGTTGCCCCGTATCCAACCCATGGTTAAAGTCGTGTTCCCTGAATCTACGGTCCCTGACACCTCCGTTTCTTCCTCATCCGTAGCCAAGAACCCAAAGACTCTTCGCACCAACAAACCCTGTGCTTTGTGCGGTGTCCATGACCATTATTCCCACCATTGCCCTCACCTCACGCATTACCGAGCCTCTTTAGAGGTCATTCACGAGTACGAAGTTGAACAACATCAATCCGCCTCGCCCATCCTTGCTCAGTATGCGTCAAGTTTACTTGAGGATCCCCCAGCTACCATTGACATCCCTCCCCCTGATGTTGAGATGTCTGAATCTGCTGCTCCTCTCTTATACCTATCATCATCTGCACACCCCTCGGAGTACATCCCCTCTGAATCCACTCCGTCTGTTTCGCTTGATCCCCCTTCCGCTACTTTTTCGGGCTCTTTATGTTTCGACCATCTTTTTACTTGTTCTTCTGTCATTTCCCCTAATGACCCGTACGTGCACCTTTCTTCCTCTACTGATGATCTAGGTAGCTTTGCAGCCTCTTGTGGTTTCCACCACCTTTCCTTGCCCTCCCATCATCCCGATACTCCCATCTGTATCTATGATGTACTTCGCACCATGCGTCCCCGCTTTTCCTACCTTTTCTTATCTTGTGATGATATTCCCTCGACCCTCTCGTCCACTCATTACCTTGGTTACGCCGATGGCGCCAGTCGCTATTCTTGAAACCTTGCCTCAGCCACCTGGGCCATTTTTACACCCTTGCATACCCTTGTCCTTGCAAATGGGGTCTGCATTGGTCAAGCCACCAATAATCAGGCCGAATATGATGCAGTTCGTGGTCTCTTAGCCGATGCTCTCTCTCATCACATCCTCCATCTGCATGTTCATTTAGATTCCCTGCTTATTTTCTTCCAACTTAATGGTGTCTATCGTGTGCATAACCCTCTCCTATTTAGACAATATTTACGAGTGCAGCTTTTGATCTGCCAATTTAGATTCATTACATTTAGCCATATACCTAAAGATCAAAATCACTACGTAGATCAACTCGCAAACCATGTTCTAGACTGGCATTTATCACACACAACACAATAACATTTAACACCATCAATCAAATACATCCATCATATATACCATATCACCAGTGTTTTTAGAGTCCATCTGCTCTGAAACATACGACATGCCCATAGCATGTTAAACAAAACATAAATACAAAAATGGGGGGCACCACTTGCCCCTACAAAAACACTGGGGGGCACCACCTGCCCTACACCTAATCACTCCCTGGAGGATCCCAAGCCAACGGCTCTGCTCCCGTAGCTCGTAGATCACGCACAGTCTAACCGGCCATCGCCATACGTCGCATGATCCCTCGCCACTCCGAGGGTAGCCCAATACACAACTCTATGTATCGGTCGTCTAAATCCTGCCAACCACACTCCGACACACCAGTCAGTAGTCCCTCACATCTACGACGGATGTCCTCCACCAGTGTGGCCATCTCCTCGTTCTGTCCTGTCCTCGATCCACTTGCCCCTGTAGCCCCTCCTGCTGCAGGACGTCCCATATATCCGGCCGGTTTTACCGGAGCTATATCTGCATTCCAAACAGTATAAGGATTAGCACCATGCAGACTAGTCACAAACTTTAAAATGCACATAACAGATTAGTTGCTTGTCACTTACCATCGGGTCCCCATACTCGACTAGGTGGAAGTGGGAGGCAGATGCCGTCACTTCATTCACACTCTGGGATGGTGGTCTCAGCATTCATCTAGTCCAATGGTGGTACAGTTGGCACATTAAAGTACCACTCCTCTCTTTGGTGAGCCTTTGAGGATCAAAGAGATCTGGTTCGTATCAGTAGCATTCACTCTGGAGTCTTAGGGTGGGATGCTGCAGGAAGAACTTGACATTAAACCAGTTGATCCAGTGGATAATGGTGCGTATGACATGATGCCATGGGCCCCATAACAGTCTTCAGTTTTAGTTTGACATCTTTACCATTGTTTTTGAGAGGACTCATTTGGGACGTTTGAGTTCCCTAAAGCGATAGTGCATTCACCACAGGGCAGATCAGCAGGTCAGTGCCTTAAAGTTATGATCCTTGGATGAGCTTTCTAATGATGTATCATGTGGAGTCAGCCAGGTTAGTATGCGGATTCGTCCCTGGGAAGTTGAAACACCGATTTACCAAAACGGGGCCCATAGTTTTGGCGCTTCATCTCCTAGGGTTAGGGTTTTGGCTGTTTAGGATTTCCCATTGTTTCTAAATAATAAATAGGCCCTCGAGCCTCATTGTAGCTTCCGGTTCGAGGAGACTTTTGTAACGCCACATCTCTTCTCGAGAGATAGCTACCGGTGCCTAGCTAGTTTTATTTCCATTACATTACGTAAGCAAATTTGGGTTCTTTGATATTTTGCTTACGAGACGGAAATAGTAAAACTAACTAGAGGCAGCGAGCGAGAAATGTGGCGGCTACTGGCCTCTGGCTGGTGCAGTGAGCTGGGGCTAACTAGTAATGAAATTTTCCAATCCTGATGCAAAACTCATGGGCCCCGTTTGGGACTAAATTGTGTTTCCTTTCAGGGTAAACAGGCGCCTAACATCGTTTGGCACATGTCCATCATTAGAAATATCTATCCGAATACAACTTTTGTGGCAGTTTTGATGATGAAATAAACAACAAATTTCATACTTAAAAATAGGTTTAATCCAACTCGGAAGTTGAGACACTAAAAATAGTAAGTTATGCCAAAACTGAAAAACTGAAAGAGACAATGGTGGGGGCCCAAGTGGAATAGGTGGGTGGCCACCAATATCCACCTGGATCATGCACAATCATGATTCACTTGCCGCTTACATAGCGAAAACTGTCGTTTCAACGACACCAACATCATCTGGGCCCACCCATAGTAAGTTCTGCCCAACACACTCTCTACAATCATCATCTGCCCTCCCGTGATGTGATGAACTGCCTGGCTGCCCAAAATTCGCAACACTGCTGCTGCCACTACCTGAGTCTCCAATCTCTCCAGATCCCCAACCGTTATCCGAGTCCCTTTGACTCGGACACCTGGTCGACAATGTCGCTCAACAAAATCCATAATGTTACGCCCCCGTGGTAACACGAGCTGCGTATCCCCCACCATCCCCAATGGTGGGAGACCAATCAAGAAATAAAGATCCTGGACCGTCAGCTCGATCCTGTGCCCCTGCACTATAAATGCCTCATCATCTGGGTCCCAATAGCTGATAATCCGAGCCAACAAGGGCTCCCCAGCTCTCATCAATGGGTTCTCCAAAAATTTCAGAACCCCAAATCTAGCCAGTACACGACGGACACCCTGATCTGCTTGGATTTCCGTCCGCAATGTACCTAAGTCTCTCTCTCTCCATTTGATCAATATATCTGCCATATCTGCACAAAAACATCATTTTGTTAGTCTCCAGATCCATAAAACTGCATCTATTCACACCAAAACTGAATCTCAGCACAAAATAGCACTAAAATCACCTCCCTCTCATAGGTCGCACTTTTCAGCAAAAACCTGGGCTAGGTCGCACTTTTCAGGCCCAAACCTGCATACCCGGCCGTGAAGAAGAAGTAGGGGCATTTACTAAGATTTCAGGCCCTAATCTGCAACTTGAATCCATCAAAAACAAATCTTAGGATTAGGCCTCTTACCTGCAACTGACGGATCACAATTCCAACGGTCGGTTTGTCCACTACGATCGCCGCAAGATTTAGGGCCTTCTCTCCTCTCCACATTCACCACAGCTACATAAGAAAATGAATGATTTTGGAGGGAAAATGCCTCATTAGAAGAAAAACCCCTGTTTTTTCTTTCGCCAGCTGTGACCAAACCGTAGCCCCGTTTGATACTTCACCAGGACACATTATGTCCATGAAGGATCTTTTCATCTCTTCTCAAAATCACATTTCTTCACTTACAACACTTGTATCCAGGGCACCACTTTGCCTCCTTACTCATCTTTGTTCGTGTTGATTTTCGTCATGAGCTACCCTATTGTACTCATGTTTTTATGGTTCCCCATTGGACCTTTTACTGTGTGACAACACCATCGAGTCGCCCTTGTTTAGAGCATCCGAGTTGAGTCATCACATTCATAGAGTCTACCCCGAGTCCCTTTGTACCCCGCTATAGTCCTCCATCCCTTCTTGATTGGTCCCTCTCTCGTGTCGCACATTATGGCCTTCAGTACCCTTGTCTCCTATCCCTCATGGTATTGTGTCAGTCGCTGCCAAGCCATTCATGCCCTTCATGCTCTAACAAGAGAAGTCGTTCAACCACTCCTCCGTATCCCCCATTCCATCATCACCATTAGTATTTATCTGTTCATCGCTCTCCTACTTCCCCTTGTGCCTTAGTTGGGTTTCCTTTCTTGCCTCACCTATAGCAGACCTACTTTTGTCGACATCAGCTCATTTATTCCAGAAGCCAGGTCTAGGGGGCAGTGTACCTTTGTTCGAGCTCCTATCATCATGATCGTGATCTATACACTTGATGGTCCAGTGATGTAGCAGCATCTATTGATGATTCCCGGGCATGTGTGAGATGTCTCAACCCTCATGAGGGGGTGGCCCTGCAGGTAGCCCCCCACATGCCCGGATGACTTCATTTCCGCCCCTGATGCAGCTCCTCCCATTTGATGATATCAGCCTCCACCGCTTGCGGCACCTCTTCGATTTGCACGTATCAGTCAGATGTTGCGAGCCCTTCCCCGCGTGTAGGGGGAATTTGGGTGTATTTGTATCTCATGTACTACCATATTGTTGCATAAGTCCTGACAACTATTCCAGGCATCACATGTATGTGAGATTTATTATGTTATTTATCTGGCTCATGTTTAGGCTAGCACATGCTTCATTATTGCGTTCTGTGGTTTTCCGGGCGCCTTATTCTTTGTACTTTGTCTCGGCGGGCATAGGTATGCCTCCCCCGCCGCCTTTAGCACAGGTACCACTTCATAGAGACTTGTTGCACCTGTAAGTCTCGTCTCCTCAGGGTCTAGTCCTTTAACACATCAGACACATTACACTTCTCTCTCTCGCTTCCCTTTTGCTACCTAAGTGATTGAGTTCTTATAACGTACTTCGGTCATACGATTTGCTCCTAACACTCGTACGTTGGGGGCCAATCTGTTATACCATTTTTTTGGTCATCTAACCTATTATTATTAGATGCACCCAAGTACACCATGTAAGACCAATTTTACCCCAAGTAAAATTGCTTTCACCACATAAAATAACTTATTTGCTCATATTTAACCCAAAACAAAGAAATTAATTAAATAAATCTTTATTTATTTAATTACTTCCTAAGAACAAGTTATTTAAATCATTATTTAAATAATATTCTTAGTTAAATTTGACTAAATCATCCATAAATAATCAAATAAACCATTATTTATTCCCATCATTCCCCTAAAATGATAAATAAATCATTTATTTATTTATTATTTATAAATAAAGGAATTGACCCAAGTCAAGAACCATTTTCCCTCCAACAAATATAATAAAATATTCCTAAAAGGTGCTTCTAGAATTCGATTAATAATATTTTATTCATGCACCGAGTTCTAGATCGCCCCAATATTTTATTATAAATAGAGGGGTTTTCCCCATTCATTAGTCACCTTCATTGCATTAGATCACCCTGGATCTTCTCTTGGTCACCATTTTCCATTTTTATTTGTGAACTCCCATTGAGTTCTATGTTTGCTTTTACACATCCATAAGAGAGAGAAATGCTAGATCTGAAACACTGAGGACTTCCAAGAACCCATCCCACTGAGGAGAACTGGAAAACACCTTTCTTGTTTTCCTCTCAGGTGCCCCATTCTTTAATATAATACAAAATTCTTTTATATACATTCTTCTTGTCTTGTTCATTAGATCTATGGAGCTATGTTATCTTTTATCTGCTTAATATCTTTTGTGCTTAGATCTGAATTTGTGCAACAATCTTAAAGGTATTTTGCAGCCATAATCGATGTTAGGGCTATTTGTTATGCGTAGCTAAAGTGATCTTTTACGACAAAAGAATATTACTAACACTTATCCCAGTGAAATCAGTCCTCTCCTCTCTCCCTTTATATCAGGCTTCCTTCCTTCTAGCCCCTAAATCAATTACTAACCAGCTCTCAAAGCTCCTTAGAAAATTTCTTTGCCAAGGCGGTGAGGGAAATCAGAAAAAATTCCATCTAGTTAGCTGGGACATAGTGAAAAAAGCTCTTGCATATGGGGGCCTACAAGTTAGAGATACCGGTTTAGCCAATGTGGTTTTGGGAGGGAAGATGCTATGGAAAATCTTCTCGAATCCTCAGCATCCTGTTAGTCAAGTTCTAATTAAAAAATACATGCATGGTCTCTCTATGTTACATATGGATGATGGAATAGCTCGGAAGGGTACTACTCTCTGAAAACTCTGCTACCACAACTACGAGTTCTTTAAAGAGCTTCTCTTCAAAATTCCGGGCAGTGGAGATCACATCCACCTTTGGGAAGATAGTATCATGGGTCGCCCTCCACTCAACTCAGTACATGAAATTGCTAACTTGCGTCAGTGGCTCATCAATCGTGGGATAATATCTCTAGTTGGCATTTCTTCCTAGGATGTTGTTGATCAATGGACGTCCTGGAATATTTCGCGCCCCCTAATTGGCTCCTCCCTCAGCTCTCAATCCTCCAATCTTCGCTTGCTGGCCTCGCTCCTATCCATTGGCGCTCCCGGGACAAATGGGGCTGGGGAAAAACCAGTCAGTACACTGCTGCGCTTGGATTTGCTTCCCTCCATCACAACAATCCCCTCCATTCCCCTTCTATGTGGAAACATGTTTAGGATCATGGTGGTCTCCCTAAGGTGAATTTCTTCACATGGCTGCTCATACACAAGCCTGTACTGACTGGTGAAAATTTTCTCAAACATGGCATCGAAGGCCCTCACCGATGCCCTCTTTGCTGCGCAGTGTTGGAGTCTATGGAACATCTGTTCCTAGAGTGCGATTTTTCCAAAACAAATTGGGTGAACGCGTTGCTTGGGCTAAATTTCCAGCCCCCTTCGATAGGCCCGATTTCTCACCTCTTCATCGCATGGAAGGAGCACTCTCCACATGAGCTTTGCAGTAAATCCTTGTGGACCTCTATCTGGTTTGCAATCCCCAAATTAATTTTTTGGCAGATCTGGCTGTCCAGGAACGATGTTATTTTTAATAACAGAACTTGCTCCTCCATGTTGGTTGTTGCCAAGCCAAAAACCTTGCTTACTGAATCCTTGCCAAATCTCCCTCACAAGAAATACAGTAATCTCCCCTCTGACATGACAAACTGGATCAGTGCGCCTTTGAAGTCTACTCTCAGTCTTACACCCTACTCTCAACCCAGTAATAATCCTGAATGGAGGTTGCGAATTTCTGAGATTGAATTTAAAAATTGGTGGAAGTCCTGTGATAAAGCCACAATATTTTTTGATGGAGCCTCTAGGGTTATTCCAGGTATCTCTAGAGCTAGGGGGGTCATCTACCCTTGGACTGGTCAAAGCAGAATCAGTTTCAGTTGGGGTTTTGGTCTGAATTCCAATAATCAAGTAGAAAATTTAGCCCTGCTCAAAGCCTGCCAGATCATGCATGAGCATGGAGAAAATGACATTCAAGTCTTCGGAGATTCGGAAATACTGATCAAAATCATGAATACTAGGGACCAATTCAATAACCCTGCCCTCAACAAGACTTTGCAAAGACTCATAAAGTGTTAAAAAAATACACCTCCATCTCCTTCTTCTATATACTCCGAAACTTAAACAAAGAAGTTGATGCAAGAGCAAATGCAGGCTATCATCTAGCCCAAGGAGATCTCTCAAAAAATGACAATGCTCCAATTTGGTCTCTGATTCCTTAAGAATCCGCAACAAAAGAGTAGAACCCGCTAAAAAGGGAATTTTGGAAAATCAAAATATGTATCATGGGTTGATTAGGCTGCAGCCCAACCTATTCTCATAAATAAAAATATACCCGTTCTTGTTAAAAAAAAAAAGGATTTATTGCAATGACATTTTCTTCATTTTGTTTAATTTTAAATTGATCCAAAATATAAATTAAAATAAAAAATTTGAATATTTTTAATTATATATATCTATATTTATATGAGTTGTTTTTTATGAGATTTTTTGAAAAGTTTTCCAGTGGATTTTTTTGGTATAATTTGTATAAAATTTTGTAGGAATTCATTGAAATCACAAGTTTGATGGGTAAAATATGCACAATCGAAGTTGCTAGAGGGTTTTTCAGGGTGTTGAATCCATATATATATATATATATAGTAAAAAAAAAGTTTAAATATAATTTGTATAAAATTTAGTAGGAATTCATTGAAATCACAAGTTTGATGGGTAAAATCTGCACAATCTAAGTTGCTAGAGGGTTTTTCAGGGTGCATCGAAGTTGCTAGAGGGTTTTTCAAGGTGCTGAATCCATATATGTATTAAAAAAAACATATTAAATAACACCAATCAATATTTCACCTCAAAATTTTCCATCGGATTTAGGCCAGAAAATCCACGAAACTCCAAAGAGTCTCATCAAAGACAACTCCATATTTATATATAACTTTATTTTTAAAATTTGAAATAAAAAATTTAATTCACTATTTTGAGTTAAAAGAGTAAGTAGTAAATCGTTTGCTTTGTGTGTGATTCAAGAGATTGGTAGCCCTTTGTGTGTGGTTCAAGATATTGATAGAAGTTATGTTCATAAAAAATATTTGGGAGAAGATTCATCCTAAGGATTCACTTCCAGTGAGTTCATTATCATAACATAACCCTTAAAGCATTGAGGAGAATTGACTCAGTGACTTCTTAAGTTTCATGACCTCCCATTAATATGCTTTAAAAACAAAATCAATTGAATAACCCTTCAATAATATTGAATAATATTAATAAATAACTCAATCAATAAATCAACCCATTGAATACTAATAAATTGTTTTCTTATCCATTTAAAAAAACAAAAAAATCAACACACTATACATTGAAAAACCCAACTAATTTTTACGAAGATGAGGGGTTGATTCTCAGTCACGAGATCCAGATGAACAAAACCTATACCCAATTTCTACTTCGTATTTTATTGGCCTCCTAAGTCATACATTACAAAAATTTTGATACAGAATTAGAAGATCAGAAATGTTCATAACCAGACTGTCTTCATTTTTCAACTGAATACAATGAGGAATATCGATGATGGTAATAAAACACCGGTAGCAGCTCCCTCCGTTCTCTTAACAAACTCCAACGTACATACAATCTGGGCTTTGGAAATCAACAGAGAAAAAAGTGAAACACTATTTCTCTGCAGTATCCGATCTGATAATGCTGACAGCCTCCTAAAGAAGTTGAGAGGAGCCGAGGGCATGGGGTCTCTGAATCTCGGGTGACGCAAAAAATACAGACCGAACATAATCGCTATAACTCTGAAAGGAGTCACATACAAGAGCACTGCTGCCAGCAAACAGAATACAATAAAACTGGCAGTAGCCCGAGGATCTCGCCAGCTCAGCAACGAATGTATTCTTTCGCCCTGACATGCCATGTCGCCCAGCACAGTTTGCATTCTCCCTGCAAGCGATCGCAGTCTGTCGTATCTCATTTGCACAATATCTGGACTCCAGCTAGTGGGGAACGTGTCGAACTCCTTGTCGAGTTCGTCGGAGTTGACGACATTTGCACAAGAGAGGCGGGCGTCCATTTTTGGGGCCGGAATCTATAGTTCCAGGTTTCGATCAAGAACATGTAGAGAAAAACGGTGGGGAGAATGAGCTCCGGATACATTATGAGGATCAAGAACAAGAAGTGAACCATCACTGTTGTGATGGGGTTGTTCCAATGGCATGAGTATTTATCTTTTCTCACTCCTTCATCAATATATTTTCAGAGGGTATTGTTAATGGTTTGGAGAGACTTCTGGTTCTAGCAATGTAGTGGGAGATGTGGGAGGTGTACCCATAATGGAACAGTTGAAGGCACATCTTGAGCGGGATCAAAGTCAGGGATCTATTTATTTAAGTATAGTCCTTTAGGACCCATAAAATATGGGTTGTTTCAGAAGATGAGGCTTCTGTCTTCCACATTCTCAAAAACAAAAACAAAGTATCCTTTACCTACGAAGTGGCTTTTGATGTCTTCTTTTGGAGAGGGCCAGAGGCCAGTAAATTGTCCAATGAGCCATCTTTCAGCCAAGTTCAATGCAGATCAACAAGTTTCTTTGATTGGAAGGGCCACTGAAGGGATGATATCCATCTTCTTCGCGAAATTTTGTTGAGATTTAGTCAGAGGGTGCTTGCTGTTGGCTGCTATCAGTTTCTTGAATGCAAATACTTCGGGAGGAGTAAGGGGAGCCTCAGGTCTCCCTCCTGATGCCATGGTGGTTGGGAGGTCGCAAGTAGGTCAGCCCGCACTCGACCTGTCAAAGCGCGCACTAGCTAATACAATAATATCATCTAGTCGTATATTTTAATCCTAGACTAAATTAGTCATTTTTAGTTCGGTCACTTAAAATTGATCAAATTTAGTAGTAATTCGCTTGAAATAATTGCGCTGACTAGCTTTTTTAGTCACCTAGTCACTTTTTTCATCATTTTCTACTAGTGCATCCACTCAAAGAAATGGATGCTAGATGATTGGAAAATGGCTCATTGGGAAGCAAGAAATCTCCAGGGCCTCCACCTAGCGCCTAGCATAGTCTCCCCAACTTCTTGGAAAGCTATCCCTGACATAGGGGACACCATCAAGATCTTCAAACCTCCTCTAGAAGGATTCATCAAACTCAACTTTGATGGAGCCTCGAAAGGAAATCCGAGGCAAGCAGCGGTTGGAGGGATTTTTAGAGATCATCAAGGCACAACAAGATTCATATATGTTGACTCTTGTGGCTTTGCCAACAACAATGAAGCATAATTCATAGGACTGCACGAAGGTCTCCTCTTGTCCATTAGGCTAGGATACAGAAAGATGGTAATCGAAGGAGACTCTTAGTTGGTTACGAACACTCTCAAAAAAATTAATCAAGGAACGAAGTGGGACAAACTCAGCCAAAGATATTGTACTTCTTTGCATATGCAAGGATTGGAGGATACAATCAAGAAATTTGATTATATCATTATCACCCATGTAAGGAGGGAAGGAAACAGAGCAGTTGACCTCCTAGAAAATTGTGGTTGCGCTCACGCGAATGAACCTATTGAATTAAGCAAGCCTCCTATCTCGAGGAAGAACCATAGATCAAGCCACAAAGAATCATAGAGCAGGACAGGTCAGAGGGTAGAGCTCACCCACAGTTCCCGGACTCATCTCCTCGATCGGGGTGTAACGAAGAATATCAGCCCTCCCATCAGTGTTAATGGTAGTGGCCTTGGGGTTGAAGCCCACCAACTTTCACATGGGTGGCAAGGGCAGCAGGCTGTACTGTCGCATGCAGCACGAGGTGAGGTGGCGGGACAGAGGCTCGCACATGGAGCTTAAAACAAGGTGGAGGAAGGCGTGGGGGTTTTGTTATGACAGAAGACTTTGGTGCAGGCACAACAACGGGATAACAAACCTCCATTGCACTTCCACCACGGTAAAACTCAGGTATGTGCTTGGTTTCCTCTCCCTTGTTCATGCCATGTTTATGTTTTATGATTTGGGCCGATCTCTATGGGAGCCTAAGGGGATTAAGATGGACTGGTATAGTCTTTTGCTGGGTAGGGGAGAGCAGAACCATTCTGAATTTGGTTAGGAGAAGGTTGGGGTTATTTTGGGTCTCTGCCTTTATGTCGGAGTAGGAATTGGGCATGGCCTCAGCATGCACCCGAATGTGAGTCTATCAGGTTAGGGATGCCAACAAGAAGGAATGGTGAGGGGATGAGAAATCTTGCCAGGGTATAGAGTTAAGGAGCAGTCCTGGGTTGTGTTTAGTTTAGAGGCTTTACTGGTTTATACGACCTTGAGCTACTTGGGATCGGTGAGCATGGGGAATGGGAGAGGGAATTCCACCTAGGCCCGAGCAATGAGCAACGACGCCTCCTCTGTCAATTTCGAGGGTGGGAGGTATGACGAGAGAGAGGACACTAGAAGGGAGGTCAAGAGATTGAAGTAAGGTGGGAGCTCTTTGGGTTATGGGGATAATTTTTGGGGTGCATGCGACCGTTAGGGACAGGGGGTGGTAGAAATTAAGCAGGATATGAGGGCAATGGGTCCGCAGAGGGACAGGCAGGGGAGAAGTCCTGGGAAGAGGCCCCCGAGTCACCTTTATTCTGATAACTGGGATGCATAGACCTTTGATTTTTTTCATTATATGGAATTATGCCTCCGTTTGATTGTGTGGACAGGTCACCTACCTAGAAACCTAGTCAAAGACTGTAGGATGGCATGCTCCAAGAGTCCTGCAACTCACGACCATTCCAAGATCCCTACAGCTTGAGGTCGTGGCCAGAAAGATAAAGGGAAGGCGGTAGAATCCCAACCCAGCACACCCTCGAGCAAGCCGAGAGGACAAAGGCCTGTAATCGATGTGATCCAAGAGGCAGCAAAAACATACCATGAGAACACATCAGAGGAAATTCAAAAGCTCATTGAAAAATGGGAAGCTGACATAAATAGACATGTAAAGACAGAGATGGATACTGAGGAATGGAGAGGTTTAATACTAGATCTGGGACAAACAAGAGGCAAACTAACACAATTCAAACAGACAATGTATCTTTATTGGTTTATGAAGAGCATCCTTGGCAAAGCCTTGGAGCAGATATTTATGAGCCTGGTGACATTAGCCCAAGACTTCCTAGACTACAAGAGCGAGTTCGATAAGATCAAGTTCAAACTGAGGAAACAGCATGGGCGCCTCGAGCGTATTAACTACCACCTCCCGTGTATTTCCAAGCCTTTTGAGCAGGCTGGTACCTCGGTTCAAGATTCGGCACTAGTGGATTCGGCCTCGGTTCCAAACAAGGCTGAGTAGTTCATGACTATTTTAATCTGCCTTTTGCTTAGTATTTATATGCGACTAGCATTTAAATTTCAAGTGTCCAGTAAATATGTTAGTCAATCTATGAAAAATTGTATATGTGTGAGTATCCAGGCTTTGTTTTCTTGGTATGACAGACTCAAAATCTTATTTTTTTGGATGGCATACCATGCCATTAGGTGGCCAACAGACTCGGTTCCCCACTCAGGGTGGGTTGAGACCAGCAAACTGGTAAATCTAGTTGTTTGTTGTTTATAAAATGAATGAAAAAGGAGTCCTACCAAGCTTACAAAATAAAAACACTATAAAACGTATAAAATTAATAACAATAACAAATTCTAAAATTACATACATACATATGTGTAATGAAATAATAAAAAATATACTAAGTATAATATAAAAATGCAAACCATACTCTACCATGTCCAATACTATTGGATTCTCAATGCCATAAGCCCATAAAACACTATCATTAAGTTGAAGCAAAATTTAATGGCACATGTACATATTATAGCTCCACCAAGCTATGTGTCTCCATCAAGCACCATATCACGATGGAGCTATGTAGTTTAATTGAGGGTTTTATTTAGTCCTAGATAGACCTTTTAAAAGCTTGATGGAGGGCTTCAAAAATACCCTCACAAAGATACATTTTCAACCTTTGGAACAAAAATTCTTCCAAAAAAGAGTAACCCAACTCCATCGAATTCACCCTTATTTTATTTTGAAATCATAATAATATAAAAATATTTATCTTAATTGGCTTATTCATAAAATAAATAATTATGTATTATAGTTTAGTGTATTTATTTTCTCGTGAGAATAACATAAAAAGTAAATAATTGAAATAAAATATTTAGAAAACAATTACGTTGAATTTGTTGTATTTGTGGTGCAAACTTACATAAATTAATTTTAGTTTTACATGTAAACATGAAAAACAAATAAATATTATAAAATAAATATTTGTGAGTTTAGTTCTAATTTATATATTCATAATATAAATATTTGTAGTTTTTTATGGTTATGGTGGCAATTCACATAAATAAATCCACTTGTACATGCCAACATGGCAAACACAAAGTTAACTACCCTACTTTATAGAACTTGACAATATAACATACACCACTTCTTTAAATATATGGTGATATACTCCACTTCCAATAAGATCAATAAAAATTTACTTCACTTTAACACCACATAGTAAGAATGATGCTAACTTGTCCATCAAATATGGTGATTATATACTTCATTTTTAATATGATACATAAACATTTACACCACATTAACACCACATAACGTAAGCAGTGCTAACTTATGGTGATATACTTCATTTTTAATATAATACATAAACATTTACACCACATTAACACCACATAACGTAAGTGGTGCTAACTTATGGTGATATACTTCATTTTTAATATGATACATAAATATTTACACCACATTAACACCACATAACGTAAGTGGTGCTAACTTATGGTGCTAAAAGAGAGTTTTTCTTGTTGTGGGGTCCGGTGCTAAAGATTCGATGCCTATCGATTTCTCAGAGAGCTAAGCTGGTTTTAGCCTTGATGTCTTTACTATTTATGTTTATTTATGTTTATGTCCTTGTTGTTAAACTAAGTAAGTAGTAGGCTTGTGTTCAGTCTGTCAAACTATGTCAAAGTCACCAACATTGTGGCTTTAAAAGTTGAGTATGCTAGACTGAATTTTTTTTGTTTTTGGATGGCATACAATTTCTTCCGATGACCAACAGATCTGGTTTCCTAGCAGGGCAGGTTGAGGCCTCAGAAGAGCTTATATTATCTTATTTGCCCTTTTGAAAATGAATGAAAAAAGCAGTCTTACTCAACTTCCAAAACTATATATATATATATATATATATATATATATATATATATATATATATATATATATATATAATTTTAAAAAAACAATTTGCAAATTTCAAAATCCTAAAATTCTTTAAAAATAAAATATTTACACAAATTTCCAAAAAACCAAATGTTTTAATACAGAGAGTATCAAAAACTCCAAAATCACATATAAATTCATTTGTTTTGTAAAGTTGTGCATTCATCATAACTGAAGTGCTTCCTATCCAGTGACTTCAATACATTATATAAAAAAGACATTATATTTAATAAATTGTTATTAATATGATAAACTTAAAACAAAAATAAATTTATATGAATTAAATGGTAATGATTTTTAAAAAGAATATTAACACCATGGCTGAAAATTGTTGGAATTTTAGGATTTTCATAGAGGTGATATTTCATCTATAATAGTTGAAACTTTAAGGCTTTTCAGAGACATGATATTTTGTCTTTAATACCATGTGTGAAAATCATTGGAATTTTAGGACTTTTCATAGACGTGATATTTTATCTTTAATATTGTTCCTATCGTTGGAATTTTAAGGTTTCATGGAATCATCATATTTTATCTTTAATGTCATTATTAAAAAATGTTGAAATTTTGCCAAAAATAAATAAATTATTCCAGCATCAACACTTTTCGTTTTCAGGGTGTTTTTTACACAAAAAAAATTGGCTTTTACTTCTATTTTTAAAAAACATTGAAAATTTATCTCGAAAATAAAAATGTTATTCCAACATCAACACTCTTCATTTTCATTTTGTTTTTTCATGTTTTTTGGGGGTTTCTAGCTAGAGTTCTCGTTTTGAGGTAATAGTTCTCATTTGATCGGTAACTTTGTTAATGTTGGACACATATTTGTAAATCCTCGTATGGGGTAGGAAGAGAAGTGACATGTGAGGGTCGCCATGTTGGTTGTTCTACCCAGTAATAATGGGAAGGGACACACCATACATCCCCACACAATAGTGATTTAATGTCACGGTGTGTTTCGATTATCATTTTGTTATGATGCTACCATCTCTTAATTGCAATCACTGTGAAAAGTAAATTATGGGAGACTAGCCCTTGCACACATCCATGATTTTCTCTAGTCCATATGATTTTTGGGATTTTGGCTTAATACATTGGTATTCACTATTGTAATATTTTATAGTGTGACCTCCATGCTCCTTTAGCACAATTTCTATTACTTTTATTTCCTTTTTCATTGCATTATGCATGGGTATGTGTCTATTTCCTTCTCCGGGTTACCCCATTCCTTTTAATTCTTCCTTCTCATCTCCTTCTCATCCTGTCTAACAATCCTAAGAATTTTCTCCCAAACATTTTGAGTATTCTGTATTCTATTTGAGTCACCATTTTTATCTTATCTATTCTTTCACGTCATTCTCTCTGTGCCCTTGCTACCCTTGCTACTAGCCACTCTCTCTAGGGTCTTAGTCATTGGTTTTGGTGGAAAACAATGCCACATTAGCAAGCAAGGTTCTCATGAGGGGTTGGGTACTATGAGGCAAGAGGAGGATCTCGTGATCATCACAGAGTAGAATTCTTGGCCAGACACTATCATTCTTAAACACCATAAAAAATCCAAGTTGAACTCACTAAGGTTGAACATGATATTGTTGGAGAATGCAATTATCTATTTGACACTTACATCATGAGGGAAGTCACAACTCGGGTATATGATATGGGTCACGCCAGGGGAAGACAAACACAATATATTTACACATTGGATTTACATTGGCATATAAAGACATTACTCGATAGAGTTTTATTGGACATGAATGAAGCAAAGGAGGAAATACTTCTCATGCTTAATGAGCTACAATTTTATATGAAGACTTTGGAAAAACACATGAAGAGGATAAAAGACCATCACAGTCTCCAATCTGACCCCAACAACTCTCCTATCAGTGAAAAAGCACCAACAGAGGTGGATTCCTCCAACTCGTTTCAGTGAATATGGATTAATACCATTTATTTGGATTTTTTCCCTTAGTTTATTGCTTATCAAGATATTATAGTTACTTGATTAGAGAATAAGGGTCTTAGGGCTAGACATTCAACTCTTTTGGAGCTCTGTTTTGAATGTCATGTATGGATGCTGAAGAGTTTATGGATTTATCACTGGTGTAGTTTCCCTAGTAGCAAAATAGGGAAAATAAAAACTATATATTAATTATTACTTTGGTTATTCAATACAAACTTTATAATGTAATTTGTAATTCAATTCAATTATAATTAATATAAAAAATTAATAATTTTGAACAATAAATAATTTACAATTCCATATTTTAAAAACTATTAATTCAATCTCAACCATTATTATTATCATCATTTTTTTAAATAATGAATTGAAAACCATTTACAATTAAATATTAACAAAATAAAAAATTAAAAAAAAAAAAAAAAAACATAATTTTCACTATATTTTTTTAAAATGATAAATTTGAAACCATTTATAACTAAAATATTAACAAAATAAAAAAATTACATTTTCACTTTTATAAAATTTTCAATTTATATTCACTATCATTTTTTTTAATAATGAATTTTAAACCAACTAAAATATTAACAAAATAAAATAAAAAAACCTTATTTTCACTTTTATAAAATTTTCAATTTATGTTTACTATAGTTTTTTTTTTTAAATAATGAATTTGAAACCATTTACAACTAAAATATTAACAAAATAAGAAAACCTCATTTTCACTTTTATAATTTCTTCAATTTGTGTTGTATTCCCTATGTGTTTGCATATGATCCTTCCATAAACATGGATATATGCCCCTTCCATAAATATTGACTTAAAAAATTTGAACCTCAAATCTCTTAGTACATAACACCTTATTTTCACAACACTTGACATTGGAGTTAACTAGAAGACTTAAATATTTTTCATTATTTTATTTCTCTCATAATAAACTAGAACAAACCAACACTATATATTAAGTACTACTTTGATAACTCAATAAAAAATTTAACCTTATATATAAAACACATATTTAGAAAATAAATAATTTGAATAGTAACTACATTACAATCACATTTTTAAGAAATTATTAATTGGATCTTAACCTAAACATATTTATTTTTATAAATTCTTTGATTTATGTTGTATTTAAATTAATTTTTCCTTTTAATTTATAATTTTGGTTTTGTACTCATGTGATATGGAGTTGATTTTGTTGGAAGTCAAGGTATTTCAATCTTGAATCTTTATATACACAACACTTTATTTTCATGGCACTTACCAATTAAGTCATCCAACAAACTCAATTTATTTATTTTTTTATTGAAATAATTGTATTTATGGCTTTTTTTTTTCTTCACAATTTTTGGAGTTAATCCACAATCATATTTTTAAATTAAAAACTTATCATTTAAAAGCAACAGTTTAACAAAATTAAACTTATCATTTAAAAACAGTCGTTAAACAAAATTATATTATAGAAAATCACATTTTTATAAAATAGTGTAATAATAATATAAAATTCTAGTTTTTTTTGTAAAAAGTTATCTCATGATAAATATAAAAACCCAAACTTAAAAAAAAAATATATTCCAATATTAAATATTAATATAATATTAACACTGTGAAATAAATAATAAGTATGAAAAATATTATATTATAAAATATTACTTTTTCCACATCCCCACATACATGCATACATACACACACATATATATCAAAATTCTAGACTTTACAAAACCTAAAAATTTTCAACATAACCAGTTACACTTTACATCCATTATATCTTAAAACTATGCTTCAAGCCAGTGAAAAATTCAAACCGTGATCTCCAAATTCACAAGTTATGGGGAAACTCATTAATCTTGCTCTAGGGAGAAGGTTTAATCTTTCTTTTGACAATAGATTGGTGGATTGGCATGTTGTTTTTTTACAATGCATTGGCTTGTTGATTCAATTCACTAAAAATGTAAATAATAGAAAATATTTGAATATTGAAATTATTTCTTCTAAGTGGAGCACTAGATTTTGCAAACTTAAATTATAACTTTGTTGTACAAGTCCCGAAAGACTTGCAACGCAATTGAGAATGGAACGGGTAAACCCAATGAGAGGTCAAATTCAAACAGAAAGAAAAGGAAAAGGGTTAAATTCCAACCAAGGGGTAGGACAAAGTGGCGAACCCAGGAGGGTCGATCAAAGGGGGAGGCACGGGTGAGTCGGCATCAAATCCCAACGACCGCAACGGGACAAGGAAGAGACAAGGCGCTTCAAATCCCAGCGAAGGGCGACGCGGGCTAGTGATGGACAACCGCTAATTCCCGAGGGGCAACAAATATCTAGATTCTTTAGCATTAATCACACTGTCATTTAGCTAGTTCCCGAGGAGACTTGGGACCAGTATTCAATGTCAATTAATTTTGTTGTTTTCTAATGAGTCACAATTTTGTTTAGAAAGTTGTTGTTTTTTTTTCTCTTTCTAAAATTTTGTTTTTAAAAATATTTGTTCATACATGTATTTGAATAGTTTTTTAACGGCTGAAATAGATTTAGCATTATTAAATATCGTAATGGCACTCTAAATCCTAATGCTTGATGGTGGAAATAGATTGAGCACCATTAAAAATCTTAATGGCACTCTAAATCCTAATGCTTGACAACTGTAATATGGAATTTCTCAAAATTTATGTCTGTTTTCATCAAAATCTTGCAAGAATTTCCACTATTTTCTAGGCAAATTTATGACCTTTGAATACTAGATTTATATTAATTCATCATTTATCAATAGCATTATAGGAATCTATGAGTTGTAGATTAATTGGTTTGAGTGGAGTTTAGTACCCAAATCTCATGAGAGGGGTTGAGAAGGGAAGTTTTTTTTTGGGGAATTAAACTTCTTAAAGGCTTACTTGGCAATAAGTATCTCATTATGGGAGGATTGGTCTTTTAAGGGTTGGCCCTGGCCCTAGGCTCAACTTTTAAGTGCGTGGTTTTTGTTTAACTGAGAAAATTCAAATAACTCATGGGTATTTGAGGGTCGTGAATCAAAAATGTATTATAAACAACAACAAAAATCACAATTAAGAAAAAATGTTTCAGTGTAAGAAAGACCATTTCACTTATTAATTAGACTGAATCAATTTTTTAATTAATTAATTATTGTTATGTTTTGACCAATACTAAAAAGAAAAGGAGTTGTCTTTAGTGCGACTTTTTGAAGGTTTTTCAGGTGGATTTTTTAGGTTTAATCTCTTTAAAATCCTACAAGAATTTATTGAAAACGGGAATTTGATGGATAACTTACACAATCGAAGTGTCCTAGGGGTTTTTAAGGGTACTGAATTTATATATACAGTAAAAAAACTAGTTTAAATAAAAAAAATAAAATTTTACCTCAATTTTTTTCACCAGATTCCGGCATCGAAAACTCCAAAGGTCGCACTAAAGACTACTCTAAAAGGAAATGAACATTGCCAAGATTGGGAGTCATTCTCATGAGTTTCATAGTGAAACTGGACGTCTTGTATTCGGTGATGAAACCAACTCCAAAAATAGAAGAAAAGAGAGATCAACGCCTTAGAAATCAGCCACTTCGAGGGGGCAACCTCCAATACATTATATAAATGAACAATTCTTGGATGATACAAATGACAAAACCTCCTTTCTATATATAGGAGTCCATGGGGTCACAATGTAATCCTAGTGGGGCCACAATGTAATCATAGCCGACCTAACAATAATAATGTAAGGGCACAATAATAACAATATGAAGGTTACAAGGGTACAACAATAACAATAAGGAGGTTACACTAACATAATAAGGGACTACACTATTAATATAGGGACTTGACATATTCCCAAAACACACTTTCTTTTGAATTGCCGAGCTCATTGAAGATGAAAAGCACTTTCTCTTGGATTGCTTGGTTCTGATTTTCAAAAAAATAAGAAGTTAAAGAATCCTAATTAATGTCTTACTTTATTAAGTTCCAATAGACCATATTGGTCTTCATGGACTTTCTTCATCATCCAATTAAATATTTAAAAAAAATTAAATAAATAAATTTAATTTTGATTATATAATTTGAAAAAAAAAACCATAATCAAATCTCTTAATTAAAATAAAGGAAGTTCTCTATCAAGGGAGTAAATTTGTCCAAGAAGTAAACCTTTCCAGAATCTAGCTATTTTTTTCTTAAAAATTATGATGGTAAGAATGCTTAATCTTGTTTTGATAATAGAAATAAATTTAGCTCTTGTTTTGATTAATCTTGAAACTTCACAACTATACTTAATATTTTTAAAATTTATTGCAGAGTAACAAAATCTTGCCAAAATTCTCATTATTTTATGAGCAAATTTACAACATTTTTGAACTACGAAATATCAACATATTGGATCATTAAACTGGTTCAAAACCATCACATATGGAATCCGAGGTCTCTGGAATAACACTGTACATCGCTTCAATAACTACTGTTATTGTGATATTCTAATTTATTAAAAGCGTAGTTAAAAAAAGGCGTCTTGTTTACAGTTGTTATACTTTAATATTGTGAGTGTCTTGAGGGTTTTTGATATCGCTGAATCTATTTCCAGTATCAAAAATGGATTCTAAACACTCCAAACATATGATTTTTCGAGTTTTAGTTGACTGGATTCCGGCAATTTTTTTGCCATCCGGACTATTTCACGAGTTCGGTAGACAACTTCTTTATTAAATGATGTCATTAAATAAGCGGAGGATTCGGTCGTCTATTATTGATAGAAAATCGTAAAATTCGATTTGAATTCGTAAATCACATTAAAAACAAATATGAATGTAAATCAACTTACTTGGTAAATTACACGCAACATTAGAGATGCATTTTTTTTTATTCAATTTAATTTTTAATTTGATAGGAATTTACATATTTAAGTGGGATAGTGCACAATTTCAATGCCAGAAGTTGGATAGTACATAATTTCAATGCCAGATTTTTCAAGTGCCGAATCTGTGTTTAAAAATATAATTTAATTAAGAAGAAATTATAATTTTAAGAATTTTAAATTATTAGATTATTATTTATATTTTAGTTTTTTTGGAAAAATTGAAAAAAAAAATTATTTTTATATGGACATATTTATTTTGGAAAATTATTTTTACAATTTTAATTTAATTGTCAATAATTATTAGTGAATGGTACTGATTTAAACTCCATAAAATATTCTAGATTTTTTTAGTTGTAGTCATAAATTAAAGGTTAAGATTTATTTCAAAAGTAATTATAGTCTTTTTGGCATTTAATTAAATGATTAATTTAAAAAATCTTATATGAATATGTGCCATATGAACATATGAGTTATGGTTTTTGTGGTATTAATAAGACATAGTATTAGCTTGTGATATTATAACAAAGCTTATTTACAAATTAAGAATATCTATAATAAAGTGAGTGTAAATCTCTATGGTTAAGAATCTTAATACATGTTATTTTAAATGAACATATGAATAACCCCTATATCAATTCTTTTTATAATTAATAATAATAATTTAAAATAAATCATTTTATGTTTTTTTATTATTTATTAAATTTTGACAATATAAAATTTATTAATTATTTATTAAATAATTAATGCTTATGTGTATTTATCAATTATTTAATTTATATAATTATTATTTAATTTAATTTAATATAAAAAATGATAATTTTTTGTTTAATAAATAATTCTTGTTATCATATATCTATTTTGTAAGAGTTAAATTAAAATTTTAAATAAAAAAATCATTTTTATTATTATTCAAAATGGATCCATTGCAATGACATTTTCTTAGTTTCTTTTGATTTTAAATTCATCAAACATATAATAATTTAAATAAAAAAATTAAATATTTTTAATTATATATATTTATATTTATATTAGTTTTTTTAATGAGAGTTTTTGAAAATTTTTTAGGTAGATTTTTTTCAGTATAATTTGTATAAAATTGAGTAAGAATTTATCGAAATCACAAGTTTGATAGGTAAAATATGCATAATCTAAGTTATCTAGAGGTTTTTCACTGTGTTGAATCCATTAGGGGATTTTCAGGGTGTTGAATCCATTTATACAATTAAAAAAAATCAGTTTAAATAACACTAATCAAGACTTCACCTTAAAATTTTCCTTTTGATTCTAGCCAAAAAATCTACTAGAAACTCCAAAAAAATCCATTAAAAACAACTCCATATTTATATATAACTTATTTTTAAATTAGAATTAAAAATTTAAGCTAACTTCTTTGAGTGGTAAATTGTGCACTTATCCATAAAATTTAAAAATATGCAAAAAAATTCTATTATAAAAATAAAAATCAACACACTATGAAAAACCCAACTAATTTTTCCAAAGATAAAGTGTGTCAGCTTTCATTATTGGTTGGTTCAGAGGGTTTCTTCCGTGCGCTAGCTTCATCTTGTGCATGTCAAAAACGTACTTCGGTTTGGTTCCGTTACTCTGTTTCAACTGATTCCTTCCAAATTTTGGCCTGCGAGTTACACTCGCGCTGGACTAATGTGGGATGCCTTAATGCCTTCCTTCTAGCAGATCTTTTCCCATCGACTCTGACTCATTGCTCTGCGAATAAGGTCTAGAGTATTTTTGTCAGTACCTTAGGGTTTGCAGTCATCAGTGGCAGACTCTTCGCTATCAAAAGTGGGGATTCATCATTGCCTCCTAATTGGTAGATTATTCCAAGTGTTCAACTTCAACTCATTCATTCGCACTTGTTAGATTGTACTGGGGCACCTTGACACTCATTTTCATTATTGGTGGGTTGTCTCGCGTTGGTTAACGGTATAAATTATTGACCGGTAATCCAATGATTTCTCACATGGTCGACTTCAGCTCATTTATTCCCATTGTGTAGAATTGTGTCGTCGAGATCGGTGAAGACCTCGGGTTGCATCAGCATTTTTGGTTCACTTTTGACAGTCCATTCAGTTTCTGCCAGTGATGCCGTCCACCTTTATATGTTGCAGTTCAGTACAGAAGCATTTTATATGTTGGCTCCCGAGTTGCGTGATTGTACCATGTGTTCCACCTCTTATGATTTGGTACTTGGAGATTCAGTTACTTTTATGATCAGACATCCAGTTTCAGCATCATTGATCAGCTTTCTATATGTGATATTTGGACATTGATTCCGACTTGTACTTCCGGGCCATGCTCAGATGATTCATTGTGTACTTTCAGTTCAGCTATACTTGTATACATTTTGGATCCATTTATTACTTTCTATATGATGTATTTTTGACTGAGCATGGGTATGCCCACCTCAACATGAGTTGACTCTCTGTTTTCTTTCATTGGATTTTGGTAGGCTGAAATCTGGTGAAGTCCTCTCTTGTCCTTGCGAAGTTCTTTCTATGTGCATAATACATTTCGACCATCATGTACCCCTTCTGACCTCATATATTAGGGGGCATCTATTATAGCATCATTTTTCACCATCATGTGATTCATGATTGTCTCTTCTGCGGAAAATTTGTGGCATAATGTCCATGTTGGTGACAGTGAAAGCACTTCACCTTGGACATGTCCTGCTTCTTGCCTTTCGCACCGGATTGAGAAGCTTTCTTATTATTCCCCTTCTTTGCTTTGGCAGCCAAAGCGCAATTCTCTTCATTAGAGTTCTTTGATGAAGATCCATCCCTGGTACTTCGCCTTATCTCCTCTTGCACAAGATCTAACCAAAGTCGCTCCCATCCTGGCAATTTCTCACGACCATTGACAGAGTCCTGATAGGAATGCCAACTCTTCGGAAGCCCAAGGAGAGCCAAGCTCACTAAGTCCTCGTCATCTACAGTCACCCCCACACTTCCCAGCTCATCCCTGCATTGGGTGAACTTCGTGAGGTACTTGGGCATACTGTCGCCTTTCTCCGTCTTTATGTTTCTGAGTTTATCCTTGAGCGCCAACTTCCTCTGGTCGCTCTTGCTTTGGAATAAATCTGTCAAGGCTTTCCACATCAAGAATGGAGAAGCCTTACCATGAAGGTTGGACACTATGTGATCCTTCACGCCCTCCAACAGAATCCTTCGACACTTTGCTGTCTTCTTTTGCCATGCGTCAAGTATGGCAGCATCGCTAGAAGTAGGCTTTGGAATTTCTGCATCTATGAACTCCTTCAACCCATTGTCATCTAACACTGCCTCCATCCTGTCTTTCCATGCAATATAGTTCGAGTTGCCCTCAAGGGCATACTCCAATCGCAATCCGTTGAAATACATCTCAACTTCGACACCAAGAAAACACTGCTACAAACTCGAATTCCACCAGCTCAAAACTCAACCGCTTCAATGTTTTGCAATTGCTCCAATGATCAATACTGCTCTGATACCATGTAGAAATTTGAATAACTGTTAAATTATTCACGGAGATTATCCTAATCACACACTATTTGAGCTTCATGCATAATACATAACCTCTTCTACTATTGATCATTAATTGCGGAAATATAAACAATCGCATGCGCACATTAAAACCATAAACAATCACACATATAAACACAGTATTTATGGGAAAGCTTAAAGCTGCAAACCCCCAACTATCTATATATTATATAATAGAGATCATGTAACAATCATTGTACAAAGCTTCTCACAAGCTCTCAGTACAATCTCCAATTGCTACACACTACACAAGCTCAAATCTAGCAAAACACATGCTCCAATCTTCTCCACCTGTTAGCCTGCCTCTACTGCACAATCCTTGATGAATATTGGCCCTGATTGAGTTCAAATCCACCTGGTGTGCACTGCGCAATCCTCATTGGCATCTCCATCAATATGTGGTGCAAACTCATGCACCAGTATAGTCACAACTGATAGTCACACTTGCTCTTTCACCTACCTCTCCACTGGTCTCCACTGAAACTGTCCATGCACTGAAGTTAACTGATGTATTATTTAGTTGATTTATGAGTTAATAATTAATTCACACCACTCTCACTAGTGTATCAATCGGTTAGACTAGATACAACTAGCTCAAATATGTTTAACTCAATTAAACTTAAAACAACTCCATAAACTAATTCAATAACTCCACCAAACTCTGTCACATGAGTTATAACTAAAGTATACATGCAATAGTTCCACTTAACCCTCAGGAATAGAGTAATTCCTTTTTTTATCTCCTGTGCCACATCTGTGCACTTAACTGAAGTGCTCCAAGAGAATAAGATAATGTTTATAATCCAAATATTATTAACAGCTAATAATATTCGACACATCTATTTTTAGACCGGCAATCTAAAAATAGAAACCGCCCAATGTCTAAAAATAGAGGTCCATCTATTTTTACCAACTCGACCAATCATCCATAAATAGCATCCTGCAACTCATAGACCATGATCCATATGTCTAAAAATAGACATAGTCTAAAAATAGTCTTTGCGCCAAAAATAGCCTGCGGGCCCACTTAGTGAAGGTACCTTCTCACTTTAAGCCTATCTTCTTGCTGTAAATCACCAAGTAGAAAAATGCAAGGCGGCTAAATTCACGATTGAGATGTCCATAGGAAGAACAGTAGACTCAACTGTGCCCTACAACTGCCACCCTCTACTAGTAAATGATGTGTATTGTCTCTTGAATCGCAGAGGCTTTGGGAATCACAAAATAGAAGCAAATGAAGAACCTTCTCAAATCTCAGCACTCTCAAGTGATCCCTATGTTCCAAGTGACCAAAATTGAAGGGCTACCCTTTTAAATTACAGACAAATGGATAAAAATCTAGGAAAGAAGTCGCAAGGTACTTGTGGTGGGCTCTTGAAACTCTTCTCAAGTTGATAAATTCCATCTAGTCATCTCCTTTGAAACTCAACATTGGATCTACACCGAGCTCCAACATATTGTGAGTAAGACCTACTTTCTCTCTTTAATCTTTATGTTCCAGTTCTTTACATTGAAAAAAAGGACTGTTAGCAAACTCTTGTTGACTTCCTTGAAGCCTACTCTCCCAAGAATATAGTGTTCGCGGGAGACCTCAATTTAGTTTTCGAACCTAAGGAGAAAAGAGGAGGCAACATTAGCAAAGACCCCATCCTCCCTCTTGTGTAAGATTTGATCCTAGAATGAGACTTAATAGATATTATGCCAAAATCTGGGCTCTACACATTGTCAAACAACAGAACTGGGTGTGAGCACATCTCTTCTCGATCGGATAGGATTTCTTTCTTCTAAGTTCTCTCTCTCTCGAGAACAAAATAGCCATCCTCCTAAAATTATGCCCAAAACAGCATTTCGATCTGGGCACCGAAACCGATCTTACTGCAGATAGAGGAAGAGGAAAACTTGGGTCCCATTCCGTTCTGGTTCAACCCATTATGGATTGAAAGGGTTGGGTTTCATAAGACCATATTGAAAGCATGGTCCACCTCAGTTAGTGGCTCTGCTAGCCATGTGTGGGAACAAAAACTCAAAGCCACTAAATCAGTGTTGAAGGAATGGCTTAAAAACCCCTCTTTTTCTCCTACAAACCTAAGAAGGCAGGCCACCGAGAGGCTACTGGATCTTCAAATGAATATGGAATATTCCAAAATTAGCATGCAGCTAATTGGAATATTGATTTTGCTGATTTCACTTAGGAGATGAATAAATGGGTAAGGAGGCCCATACATTTCAGAAATAAGAGTAGAATCCCTCATAATGTGAAAAGGGATCATAATGCTAGCTGGATTTTACACTCTCATGTGTGAAAAGGGACAAATGCATGTGGACAAGGTCAAGTTTGACCAAGTCAATAACACTGGTATGAGAGGAGGAGATCATCCATAGAGAAAACACAGTGCAAGTAGGAGGAAGATTCCTTGGTGGAGGAAACCCTAAGAAGTGGGGCCCAAGGAAAGAAGGCTCACATTTGTTTAAAAGGAGGGCAAGGCAACCATAGGAGGATATGATTGAAGATTGGATTTTTGGTCTGCATGACTATTCTGCTTTCTCCAACTATTTAGTTGAGATTGCTGTGATGCTTAGCACAAGGCATTCCTATTTAGGAATCCCTTGAATTTCAGAGGCTTCCTGAGGAGCTTGTACCGAATTTCTCCACATCCAGGCTTGAGCAAGATTCTCCTTCAAATAAGCAAAGATATTTCTCTGCAGAAAGATAACGTTGTGTTATGGGTAAGTGCTGCAGCAGTCTCCAGCACACCACTTCCAGAGCTTGTTTTTCAAAGTTGAGGAGCCTCATCTTTCAGAAGATCAAGTATGAAAGATTCTCGAGTAGATTTTCATCTTGCACTTTTCCAAAGTACTTCCATCATCTAGCTGGGCCAAATCCCTGTGAGCCGTGACATTTCTTGTGTAATGTTAAAAATGTGAGAGTTAAGACCCTTGATTTTGAGCTAGCTTCTTAGGGAAAGGCCAACCCTTCTCTTGGAAAGCTTGTAAGAAGGATCCTCCTTCATTTATTGTATTATTCAGCTGTATGTATGTAGATATTTAGCTAGACGGCATTATTTCAGATCCAGATCTACAGATCCACTCTTTTGTACTCATTCTCTCAAGAAAACCTTACTGGGTTATCTTCATATTGTGTAAAAGGGGCTAGATCTCTATTTTTTGTGCTTTGATTAAATAAACTGTAGATATATTGTTTATATCATATTTGTGTAGAAACCCTCATTTAATCACGCTGTCACTTGCTTCAGAAATTCTGCATGGTAGAAGTCATGGGATTTGGGTGCTTTTAAGCCATATTGAGACCAGGAGATCTATTTAACACATCAAAAAGGATTTGTTTCTGATCCCCTTCTGGATGTGAGTCTCATAATACGTAAGATAAGGAATCCAAGTTCTATTTCTCAAAATTATATCGCAATGTTCTTGGAATAACGTTTTTATGGTCCAGATTACTGCATTTCCCAACTTTGGGATAAAATAGTGGGTCATATTTTTGTTGTTGTAACATTAATTGATGGCTATTATTTCCTCACACATTTTATAAGTTGATATATCATTGAAAACTCCAGTTTTATGTTCATGTATTGCTGCATCCCCATTTGGGGATATTACAGTGGTATCAGAGCATAGTCTTGGCTCAGCCTATGAGTTTCAGCCATTATGCAATAAGAAGAATATAAGAAGGAAGAAATCGAAATGATGAAGAAAATGAGCTTTGTCTCATCATATTTCAGATCCATGAAGAAACTCTCCAAGGAGGATAAGCAAGTGAAAGAGAAGAGTTGCAGTGAGACCTCTAGAAGGTTTCAAGAGGAGGAAGGCATCCATGCACTTCCTATGATCAGAGAAGAAAACCAGTGTTGTAGAGAGCTCCAAAGCATTTCAATATGCCCTTTTATTTTGAAGAAGACAAGAAGCAAGAGAATAGAGGACACTTGGATCACCAAATTCTAAGTGATTACCTTGTTGAGTACAAATCTCAACCTAGAGCCTTCAAGGAGACTCTAGATTTCCCACAGTTCATTCGTTTGAAGGAAGAAAGGAGACCTTATGGAAAGGGGGGAATCAAGGGTAATAGGTTCCTATTTTCTACCTTTGATGGGTCATCTACAACAAAATATTGGGCAAGAAAACTTGATGCATTCTTCCTACTACACCCAGTGGTAGAGAGAGAGAGGCTGTAGAAATTGCAACGCTGCACCTTGAGGGTGAAGTCAACATTTGGTGGTCCAACAATTTGATTCATGCAAGAGTGAATACTTTTGTTGAGTTTACTCAAAGGTTTCTTAGAAAATTTGGCAAAGAGAAACTAGAGGAGGAGAAGCCCTCACCACCAGTGGAGGAGACTTGTACCCGCACTGTCACAACCTTGGAGAAGCAACCATCATTATCATCATTTGGGGGAGCCAACACATTAGAGGGAGGAACTCTTGCAGCCATACAAGGAGTTCCCAAGTTCCATCAAGGTATGATTGAATTTCCACTTTCTATTATTGCAACAAATATTTTAGAGGATTGTGGAAATTTGCCTTTGCATGACCAAGGGTCAACACATACTGCTGATTTGGAGCAATAGGATTGCACCGCACTGTGCAACCTTGAATTGATCAAGGGAGGAATGAACCATCATCCTCATCTGCCATTGTTGAGTTGCATACCAAACTTGAGGTTGGGGTGCAAACTTTTGGAGGATAAGATGAACCCTGTCCTAAACACTTTTATACAAAACCATATGTTCATATTTAAGCTGGAGTATGAGATAGCCACTACATCATTGGAGATATTAACAACACTGTCAATCAATAGCAGTGAGATGGTTTTTCCTTCATCACACTTGGATCCTTATGGATTCAATCTGGTCCTTGGTGTGAGATCTTCTCTAGGAGATCTCCAAGGAGTTGCATTTCAACAACCCATGAAATGAAAGAAGAAAAATCTGATATGGGAGGGTGTTAGTCTTCATTGGAGGAGTACCAAGATGGAACATGGTAGGAGACATCCACAGGCGGATGAATGGGTGTGGATGGAGAGCAAGAGGCTGGTGAGACACTTGCATATTAATGACACCAGGCCGTAAGAGGCATGGTTGCGTTGGCTACTCTTGAAAGAGTTTGGCCATCATATGACATATCCTTTTTCTAAGGGTGTGTGGGTGGAATAAACTTGGCAGGACACCTGCATCATATGGCAGCAGAGATTTTGGGTGCATTATGTTGATATAATATCCTTCATGTCAATCAACATATTTTCACCTCATGATTTGTATGATGGAGGTGTGAGGGGGCAACAAGAATTATTATTGATGTGGCTTCTCTTGGAAGAGTATGGGAAGAATTTTTCCCATACTCATCATGATATTTCCAGAAAAAGGGATGTCACATTCAAGGTGCAAAGAGGATACCATTCAACATTGAAGGAAAATGAGGGTCTTCCACATAGGAAGAATATTTCCCCACATAGCAGCATGATGGTGGATGACTTTGGCATGTGGAATGTCAAGGAAGGAAGTCATGGAGCGACAAGAGACTTATCACTAAGGCCAAAAATGTTGTCAGTTGGGAGTATGTTTCTATTGATGGAGTGTTCCAAGGGGAGTATGAATACTTTCATGTTGCAGATTTTTATGAGAAGATTCTCATGGGAGGACTCATCCATGGACCTCACGTTCAGCTTGCTCATTATGCATGGTAAGAAATGCATTACTATACTTATTTTTCATTTCATTGAGTATTTGTATTATCTCACCATCTATGTACAGTGCATTGCTCCACAAGGGGGAAAGATTATTTTTGGGTTTCATGATCCTTCTAGGACCAAAACTTATGATGATAACCCTTCTCTACATGTCTTTGGGAAAGTGTCTTGTTATTTTTATTATGCTTAACTATATTGTTGCTTACTACCACATAGTAGATGAGAAAACATGCACAACTAGTAACTTGTTAGAGGACAACTTGCCACATGATGTTCTAAAGTAGCAGTTGGGAAGACTGTGCTGTATCCACTTGAGAAACCATTGGTATCATCCAAAATTACACATAACCTTCAGTATTTTTATGATTTGGATGCCATATGGTGATGATGTGTCATTCAATTTGTATGGGATGGTTTGGGCCAGCATGATTCATGACATGGGAGAGAGGATATTTGGAGATCTATTCCTCTTCTTGCCACTTGAGGGCAACATTATTGCAGCCCAAGATCAACAGCTATTCTACACTTAACATAAGTGGAGAGAGGGACAACATGGGGTAGGCTACTTTTTCTACCATGTTCAGTTATTCATCTCACCTACATTGCAAGAGCCAAAGGTGGAGGATGATTTGCATGAGTTACAATTTTGGAGGGTGACTCATTGTGTATGGATGATAGCTTGGGGATGGAGGATCCACATGGGAATGATGATTCCAAATACATTTCAGATCCCATGCCTCAAAGGGACCTCTGGACAACACCTTATTTCCTCCTTAAGTACTCTACTTCTTGATGATGATAGCTATTTAGCTAGCTTGCATGCTTGGGAGGGGAAATATGGAGACTTATTGATGAAACAACATCTCATTCTTTGGAGTAGAATATCATATGTGGATGCTACAGCAGGAGGAGGTGAGATTTCTTAGTTCTATCCTTGCAGTTGCTTGAGGACAAGCAACATTTGGGAGGGGAGGATTGTAATATTCCAAAATTAGCATGCAGCTAATTGGAATATTGAATTTTGTTCTTTGCACATAGGAGATGAATAAATGGGTGAGAAGGCCCATAAATTTCAGAAATATGAATAAAATCCCTCGTAGTGTGAAAAAGTATCATAATTATATATGGATTTTACACTCTCATGTGTGAACAGGGGCAAATTCATGTGGACAAGGTCAAGTTTGACCAAGTCAAGAGTGCTGGTATGAGAGGAGGAGATCAACCATAGAGACAACACAGTGCAAGTAGGAGGAAGATTCCTTGGTAGAGGAAACCATAAGGAGTGGGCCCAAGGCAAGAAGGCTCACACTTGTTTAAAAGGAGGGAAAGGCAGCCATGGGAGGATATGATTGAATATTGGATTTTTGGTCTGCATGACTATTCTGCTCTCTCCAACTATTTAGTTGAGATTTTTGTGCGGCTTAGCTCAAGGCATTCCTGTTTAGGAATCCCTTCTCCTTTCTTGAGAGGCCTCTTGAGGGAGCTTGTACTGAATTTCTCCACATCCAGGCTTGAGTCCAAGAATCCTCCTTCAGTTACAACATTATTTCTGCAGCAGTATAACGTTGTGTTGCAGGGTGTTGCAGTGGGGGTTCACAACACCACTTTCGGGGCTTTCTTTTCAAAGGAGGGAGCCTCCATTCCTTGGAAGATCGATAAGGAAGATTCTAGATTATATTTTCATATCTTAGCACTTGGCCAAATTAATTCCATCATCTACAGCACAGACCCTTGCAGGAACTGCATCATTTCTTGCAGTGTTGCAGTGTGAGGGTTAAGACCCTTGATTTTCAGCTAGCTTCTTAGGGAAAGGGCCAACCCTTCTCCCAGAAATATTGTAAGAAGGATCCTCCTTCACTTATTGTATTATTCAGTTGTATGTATGCAAAGATTTAGCTAGACTACATTATTTCAAATCCAGATCTGCAGATCCACTCTTTTGTACTCATTCTTTTAAGAAACCCTTGCCGAGTTATCTTCATATTGTGTAAAAGGGGCTAGATCTCTATTTTTCTCTGTGCTTTGATTAAATAAACTACAAATATGTTGTTTATATCATATTTTTGCAGAAACCCTTATTTAATCACGTTGTCACTTGCTTCAGAAATTTTGCATGGTAAAAGTCATGGGATTTGGGTGTTTTTAAGCCATATTGAGGCTGGGAGATCTGTTTAACACATCAAAAAGGATTTTTTTCTGATCCCCTTCTAGATGTGAGTCTCATAATGCATAAGATAAGATATACAAGTGCTATTTCTCAAATTTATAGCGTAATTTTCTGGGAATAACGTTTTTATGGTCCATATTGCTGCATTTCCATAGTGGGACATATTTTTGTTGTTGTAACATCAATTCATGGCTATGAATTCCTCACACATTTTATAAGTTGATCTATCACTGCAAACTCTAGTTTTGTGTTCATGTATTGTTGCATCCCCATTTTGGGATATTACAGAATATGGAACATCAGAATATCACTCCCTCAGAAATTCAGCTAGAGCAAGCTATCCAACAAAGCTCCTTCTAGGCCTTCAGAGTTGAGGAAGATTCCTTGAAGCCTAAATCTCGCAAGGCTAAAATCTGGAGATAAAAATAATGCTTTCTTTCACAAGCAAGTTCGCACCTGCCTCTTGAGAAATCACATTGCTGAAATCACCTCCTCGAACGGGACTGTGTATAAAGGAATGGTTGCAATTCGTGAGGTTGTTACCTCTCACTATTAGCAGATTTATACTAAAAGCAGAGATGTTAATAAGGAGGAAACTAAAGAATTCCTCTCTCATATCCCAAGGCTAATTAATGAGGAGGACAACCTCAGTCTTCTGAGGCCCTTCACGGAAAAGGAAATCAGCAATGTTGTCTGGGCAATGGAGTCAGATAAAGCCCCCGGTCTGGACGGATTCTCCATTCAATTTTACAGAATTTGTTGGGATAATATAAAGGATGATCTAATTAGAAGGATAAAGGGATTCCAGCAGAAAGCTAAAGTGGGGGGATGCACAAACTCAACCTTCCTCACTTTGATCCCCAAAGAAGAGAACCCCGTCTCTTTTGATTGTTTTAGACCAATTTCGCTCTGCAATGCATCCTATAATATCATCTCCAAGCTCTTGGCGAACAGGATCAAGCCTCTGTTAGAAAAGCTCATCTCTCTCAACCAAGGTGGCTTTGTCAAAGGTAGGCACATCCTGGACAATGTGGCTCTGGTGCAAGAAACCATCCTCTCTAGCATTCAACACCACGAAAAAGGGATGATCATGAAACTTGAAATGGCGAACGACTTTGACCGAGTACAAAATTCCCTTCTTCTTCAAGTTCTTTCTGCTTTTGGTTTCAGCTCTGCTTTCATTAGGCTAACCAGTGCTTGCATTGGAGAGCCGTGGATTGCCCCCTTGATAAATGGCAGACCAACCTATTCCTTTAAGGCCTTGCAGGGTATCAGACAAGGCTTCCCTTTGTCCCCCTTCCTCTATATATTGATGGTCGACTCCCTCAGTCGGAAGCTGACGACAGAAAAGACTAAATGCTTTCTTCCTAGAATCAAGGATGCGAGAGACACCGAGCATATCAACCATGCATTGTTTGTTTATTACTCCCTTCTCATGGGGGTGCTTTCATTAAGATTGCAAAGGCCTTTAAAGAGGTTATTCATAGTTTCTGCAGCATCTCTGGAGCCCTTGTCAACAGGAGGAAAAGTGCAGTTTACAGCTGGGAGATTGACCAACACACCATGAACCAGATCGCCCTTGTTCTTGGCTATGTGGGCTCTGCAAGCTGGGATAAAATTAAATATTTGGGCATGCCTTTGATTCAGGGTTTTAACAAATCCCTTCATTAGACTGAGATCCTCAGCAAAATCAAGAACAAAATGAAATTTTGGGGTGGACAGTGGCTTACCACAGCTGGAAAGCTGCTCCCAGTGAAATCAGTCCTCTCCTCTCTCCCTTTATATCAGGCTTCCTTCCTTCTAGCCCCTAAATCAATTACTAACCAGCTCTCAAAGCTCCTTAGAAAATTTCTTTGCCCAGGCAGTGAGGGAAATCAGAAAAAATTCCATCTAGTTAGCTGGGACATAGTGAAAAAAGCTCTTGCATATGGGGGTCTGCAAGTTAGAGATCCCAGTTTAGCCAATGTGGTTTTGGGAGGGAAGATGCTATGGAAAATCTTCTCGAATCCTCAGCATCCTGTTAGTCAAGTTCTAATTAAAAAATACATGCATGGTCTCTCTATGCTACATATGGATGATGGAACAGCTCAGAAGGGTACTACTCTCTGGAAACTCTGCTACCACAACTATAAGTTCTTTAAAGACCTACTCTTCAAAATTCCGGGCAGTGGAGATCACATCCACCTTTGGGAAGATAGTATCATGGGTCGCCCTCCACTCAACTTAGTACATGAAATTGCTGACTTGCGTCAGTGGCTCATCAATCGTGGGATAATCTCTCTGGTTGGAATTTCTTCCTAGGATGTTGTTGATCAATGGACGTCCTGGAATATTTCGCGCCCCCCAATTGGCTCCTCCCTCAGCTCTCAATCCTCCAATCTTCGCTTGCTAGCCTCACTCCTATCCATTGGCGCTCCCAGGACAAATGGGGTTGGGGAAAAACTAGTCAGTACACTGATGCGCTTGGATTTGCTGCCCTCCATCACAACAATCCCCTCCATTCCCCTTCTATGTGGAAACATGTTTGGGATCATGGCGATCTCCCTAAGGTGAATTTCTTCACATGGCTGCTCATACACAAGACTGTACTGACTGGTGAAAATTTGCTCAAACGTGGCATCGAAGGCCCTCACCGATGCCCTCTTTGTTGCGCAGTGTTGGAGTCTATGGAACATCTGTTCCTAGAGTGCGATTTTTCCAAAAAAAATTGGGTGAACGCGTTGTTTGGGCTAAATGTCCAACCCCCTTCGATAGGCCCTATTTCTCACCTCTTCATTGCATGGAAGGAGCACTCACTTGAGAAATTTGTCACGATAAATCTTGTGGGTCTCTATCACGGTTTGCAATCCTTTGTTGGTCGCTTTAATTGTTTTAACAATTCAAGCACCACATAAATTGTCAACCCAGGAAGGTTTGTTTATTCCAAAGACAATCACGCACTGGATATGCTCAATTCCAAAAGCAAAGA
>JAXQQM020087315.1:0-31665 GCA_034641835.2 Pinus albicaulis
GAAAGGTAAAAAATGGGCACTATTTTGTCATTTTCTTAAAATATACAAACTTTCAATCTTCCCAGAGTACTTTTCTATTATGCTCACATCATTATCCATCTCCACATGCTTTCCTATCTTCATTTGGAGCCTCTAAGAAAAATCACAGTGAGAACTCATTGTGTTTATGTGCACTAGTTTTTCCTGTTTGAAAAAAAACTCAAAAATTCTCAAAATTTTCCAAAATTTCTCTCCTTTTCGATATTTTTGTCATGATTTCAAACAACTAAGGATACATTAGCCAAGATTTCAAGGTTATCTTTATTCTTAAACTTCCTTAGGGACCTTTTAAGCTTCTTCTTCATGTTCTTAACCCTAATTTTTCAAATAGTGTTTCTAGTGTAGTAGTGTCTTGCCATGTGCCTTTGCATGGGAGTGTCCCTATTTTCCTTTTTCAACAACCTCTCTAGGTGTTAATTTACTACCCCAAGCCCGTATTCCATGTATTCTTCAATTTCAGCTGCTATGATGTCGTTGTTGTCTCTCTGGGCTTGAGGAGGAGATGGCTCTTTTTCATGTTTTTCTTTTCTTGTCGCTTCTCTAGTTTCAGGCCTTCTTGGTTGTACCTGAATGCATTTTTCCTCCAACTGATCCACATAAATTATGGCCTTACCCTTATCCTTTTCTACCATAGCATCTTCCTTACTAGATTATGGATGGTCCCCTTATGGTTTGGTTTACAACAATAGGTTTAGTTTCAATTGCCCATTTTCTTGTTGCAAAAAATACACCATGAAATTTTCCTTGGAAAGATCATCTTTGAGCTCCCTGATCTGTGCCTCTTTCTCTTTGATTGTGTCTTCAACTACCTTATCTTCATGGTGTTTTGCCAGGTCAACCATCTCTAAATAAAGAGGTGCTTTTTCTTCACTATGCAAAGGTGTATCATGTTTGCCTCTTGATGATTTTTGTCTCAAAGAGCCAAGTTGAGTTCCCTCTTCACTGATAGTCTTCCTATGTAATATATTTTCTTGAGCACTAGTTCTAGGTCTAGGCATCTATACTATTTCAAGGGAAAACATCAACCTCTTACCTCTGCTATATGTCTTTGAAATTTTTGTTCTATGTTGTGTCTTTGTCACTAATGGCTTGTTTGATGGGCCAAATTCCTATTTCCTAGATGATGCTAAGGGAGAGCTCTACCTCTTTGGTGATTTGAGGCAGGCAGAAGAGCATCTGCCTCCAAGAAGGTCTTCCATGGCATGTTGATATGTGCAAGCTGGTGGAGGGTTATTTTTTTTTATCAAGGCATGATGAAATAAACTAGCTGAATGATCCTTTCCCTTTGAATGCACCTTCTCTGTCCTTTTAACCAAACTTCTGAACAGGTAGTAAGGTAAGTTGAGGGACTTTTGAGAAGTAAAATGCATCAAAAACTTGATGTGGTACTGATACAACCTGCTAAAACTACCCTCACAAGTGAAGTATTTCATGATAGATCTCATCAAGGGGGTGTACTTGTCCAAAAACTGCTAGGAAATATATGAGAATGGGAGTCTTTGTACTATGGTTTCAAGAAATACTTATAGTGATCAATGTCTAAATCCATCCCCTTGAACCAAATCTCTCCTTCATTAGGGATTCTAGTAGTTGAATATATAATCTCTAATGACGACATGAATTTTATCCCCGCAATTGTGACATTATATCTTATAAAATTTATAGAAAATAAACTTTTTAAGTCATGGTTATAACCCACCTCCTGCACTTTCTTACAAAACCCTAGGAAACCCACCCCTTCAAATGACTTCCTTATAAAATCCAATGAACTAAACTACTTCATATGAATAAGCTGATATTTTGAGATCTCTCCTGCTTTTAATTTCTTCAATTCACTGATCTCTGCAATGTTTCATATTTTTTTTGACAGGAAACCCTAGTCTGAGGCAAGAAAAGGTAAGGAGACTTAAGCTGCAAGATAGGGGATAAAAAACAACAAGTTGAGAGTATGGAATGGAGGGCATGGAGGGAAGGAAAAATTTTGAAAAAATTATGTGGATTAGGGAAGTGTTTTAGGAAGAAAATGAAAGTGAATTTACTCAATTTGAGTGAGGGAAAGGGATTGAAAAAAGGAAAACACAGTCCTAGTCTAGAAATGCAGGAACTAGCTAGGGTAGTGAGAGAAATTGATGAAATGAGTGAAAAAAAGTGAGGTGAATGGTAGGGAGTATCTAATGAATGATATTAGGGATGTATCAACCAAGAAACTAGGAAATTTCATTATCAAGTGAATTAAAACCATGAAATCACAAACGCGCATAAAAAATGCAACAACAAAGAGTAGGGAAGGAGTTTATCAAATTTTTGAAGAAATTGACTGAAGAAAGGATTTGTAATGGCCCCAATTACTTGTTTGAATCTATTTTAAACAACGAGATGGATCTTTCACCTGTTCTTTCCCTCCTTATGTCTCCAAAACAAAAGCACAACAAGTTTCCAAAAACACAGCAAAAGTGCAACAAGCTGATGAATTGAGTAATTTGGTGATATAATCTAAACTTCTGATGGTTGTGGAGAGTTTTGAAATGCAAGAGAGGAGCTCTTGAAAAATTGGAAGGATAGAATGAACTCTTCGAAATATTTATTTCTTTTTATAGCTTAAAAAACTTGATTTTGGCTCATGCCATCGTGTGTACTTTTGAAAGAAAGACCTTTGACTGTTTCGACTGCAGGATAATTATTAAAATGTAAATGTTACCTTTTTTATTTAATTCCATAATTTTCCAATTCCCATGATGGTGATCCAAAGAATGGACATGAATCTATTTTTTCTTTTGATTACTGACATTATGATGACAATCTAATGTAAATCCTAGACTATGACCTATATGATAGCACATTAACTCCTTTGATGACCTAGGACACCTAAATGATGACATGAACATGATGAGTGATGATGATCATGAACAAGTGGAGGGAGTATAAATGACCTAGACAATAGCCAATTATTATTTGACAACGAAGAGATGCCAAATTTTATTTGAAAATTTCATTTGAAAATATAACAATTTTACCTAATGATCCTATCAATCATATGGAAAGAGTACATTTGATCACTGGTGACTGATAGAAACTAACAGGTGTCACACAACACCCATAGTGGACTTAGGTCACACAAGCGTGGGGCCATGACAGGTGGTATCAAATCTTAGTTCATGCAGGACCGAGCTGATTTGAAGTGTGAAGGCCGATTTGTGGTCACAATGTGACGTGACAGTTTGATAGTGACATAGACTTGGGTCAAGGGCCAAGATAAACTATGGAAAGTGGATAGATTTTTGTGAAATATTTTTTCAGACTTTGCATGTTTTAAAAAACATGAAGGAAGATAGGTCAAGGATTCAAGCTAAACTTGAAGTTTTGGAGAATGAATTTAAAGAAGAGTCTTATCAACTTCATTGGGCAGTGGGGTAGGGTGAAGTTGTTGATTGTGACAAGGAAGAAGGAGTTGTGATACATGAGAAAGTAAGTGTTGCAGAATTTTCGACAGAAGGGGTGGAACATGATGCGATGACACCTGCCCAATTTGAACTAGATTCATGCATGATGCATCCATTGAAGGATGGAGGCACTCACATGGAGCGATCTCATGAAAATGTAAGTATCGTTGTAGCTTATCTTTCTTTGAAATTCTTAGGAGATGGGACATATGTAGAAATAGTCAAAGGAATTATTTGTTTGCCAATGTGATGGACAAACTTTTGATAGAATATTACAATGAGACCTTTTGCACTTGGGTAGAAAGGAGGATTGGTTGTTGTAGGACTTCTTGGGGAAGTTTGTGACCTTGGGGCATAAGTTGTGAACGCCCATGACAAGGGTATAATGTGATGAAATTTTTGATGGATGAGTCATGCTTAGCCAAATGCATAATTCGCTAAGTTCCCAGTATGAATCATGGAAAGAAAAAGGTAAGGACACACCAAATCAAAGTGAATGAGACATGACATGATTTGGGTGGACTTCATCATTGGAGTTTCGTTTGGGCTAAGTGGAAGCCTTGGGAAAAAATTTAGTGGGGGAGACAACGATGAAGGAAGGGACTTGTGATGCGATATGAGGGTACGGTGACCAAAGGTGCTAACCTGAATGAAAACAATATGTGACGACTGGAGGATTGTTGGGTCTGCTAGAGTGGATGAGTGGGGAAACTAAATGCATGGGCATTGAGTTGAAGAGAAGGGCACATGGAAGACTTCGTGTAGGGGCATCAAGTGAGGACACTTGGAGATATGTCATATATTGAAATCAAGGAGAAGTTCCAAAGGAAGGATGTTGGGCAAGATGGACTTTTCGATGCAACATGAAGATGTTTTACAAATGGATCGATGGGTATGTTGAATGCATTTGAACAACAAGGCCATGGTCGTTTATAGAGGATACATTGGTAGCCTATGAGAGTATTCATAAGACAAAGAGGGTAGAGGAAACTTGTGATGACACTTGTGACCGAGACAAGTGTACCTACCTGAAGTGTTGGATGAGGATGATTCATAGGAGCTTATGTCGACTTGAAGAAGTTGTAGTTGATGAAGACTTCATACTATGGTGTTCTTGGAATATATGGTTCATTGAGGAGTTGAAGTCAGTTTTGTTAGCAACCTATAATATAGGGGTCATAATTTTGACTTGACTATTGATAATATTGTAAATCTGTACATACTTTTCCTTCTACAAGTTGTATTCACACATTTAAAAAAAAATAAAAATAGAAAAATAAAAAAGAGGGTAAAAATTCCTAAAAGATAAATCAAGGGACTTAGAAAAAATAAAAGATGCCAAAAGAAAAATGAATAAAACATGAAAGTGAGCAAGCATAAATGCCACTACTTTTTACTTTCTGACTATGGAAGAGTGTCAATAAATGCCATAGTCCATGATGAGTTAAATAGTTTAATCTTAACTTGTCATTTTTTCAATTTCACTTCTTCTAGATAGAGAATAATGAATTGTCATACTGTTTAATCATGACAATTTAGTAGTTAGGTAGAGAAATAAATTGAATCCAACAGTTTAATATGGATTCATGGATGAAATAAGTGTAGAATTAGATAGTTTTACTTGCTTTCAGAAAGAATAATGATGTGAAGGTTGCTAGCCTAAATGCACCTTACTACAAAGGAAGAAAAAATGTTAGCATGGTAAGCTGGGTAGGTAGAAGAAGGTGAAAAAATCTCAATGTAAATATCATTCATCACGGGCTACAAAATAACTAACTTCCCCTTCCCATAGTCATGAAACATTCTAAACTATCAGTTAGAAAGACTCAAGGCATTTCCTTGACTTTTGTTGGGACCGGACCCAAGGCTCTATGATTGATCAGTTGAAAGTGTGAATGTCTATATTAATCCCTAGAATCATATCATTACCATTCATGCATTCATTCCCATAAATAAACCTAAGTAAAACTTCATTTTTACTTAAAAGCATTATAATTCCAATTTGATTAACTTCCAACATCATTTGAAAACACTAAGCCCTCAAAATAACATTATATCATAAGTTAAGTGATAAGATCAATGCAAATTATCTTTTGTAATTCACTTTACTTGTTATGTTTATGTGTTTTGAGTATACCATCTCTTATTTTCATATTAACTCTAATTTATATATTAACTCCCTATAGAAATAATCTTTTCTTATTATATATAACTCCTTTTACATAATAAACCCAATAAACCCACTTATTATAATTTTAGTCGAAGTTTATAATTCTCACATGTTTAATAAAACCCACATTATAACCCCCTTTGGCTAAAATATACCTTTATAAATAATCCCGCCCCTATGGTAGTTAAATCAACCTTGTTTAATTAACCATATAATAGAAATATTTGAAAAATATTTTAAAACATGTTTTATGTATGTTTTAAACAAAAATATCGAAGTTTAATTTAAACTAAACTTCTAAACCCATTTCCTTATATATTTTCCCCCCGACTCCCTAACCTAAGGTTAAACTATCCCTTTGTTTCTCTCCCGATTCCATTTAACCGAGGTTAAAACCATAACCGAAGCTAAAATCCTCATGTATATCTCCCCAATTCTTTACTCTTGTTAAATCCCTTTTGAAATCTTCTCGATCACCTTTTCCATTGGAAAAAGTATTTTTTTGTATATAAAACGGAACCATATCCCTTTCCCCATCAGACTAATTTTCAACCCTCTGATCCCCAAATCCCTTTTAATCCAACGGTTAGTAATCTACGTGATAGTTCAATACATTTTTATCCCTCCCCATTGCGTATAATAACAACCGTCCGATCTTCTTTTATTTCCAAGATCCTATGGCCCAAAATGAACCCGATAACTTACCTTTCCTGGCACCTTTCCTTTTGATCGTGACCGTTCACTCGTTGAAGTCAGATCCGACGACTCCAGTTCATTTTTGTGCCTGTAAAGTAATTGAGTGATGTTTTACAAAATTCGCGCGATATGGGTGGTTTTCCCAAACCACCCCACGTCGACATGTCACGGTTCTATTGGATCGCGTTCGAAAAGCTATTTACCGCTTACCACCTTGGAGCCGCTTAAATACCATCGAGTGGTATTCCGAAACCACTTCTGCCCAAACTATGATTTAATGTAATTTAACTATGGTTTAACTATGGTTATTTAATAAAAATCATAGATTTCATTCAATTTTTCACCTATTCGTGCTTTAAACATTGTGAAACCTCTGCTAAGCCTATTATCGTCGAATTTTCACCATTTGTGCGCCATTATACCTTGAGAGCCTATGCAGAGACCTTTCCACCATTTCCAAACCTACCAGCGCCATTTCTAAGCCAATCTCCCTATAATTCAACTACAAAGAGCCACATTACCCTCTGTAGACTAGTTCAGCAGAATTGAAAATTGTGCTCTACCGTGAACATATTCGACCTCAATTATACCTTTTAAAGGTATTTTTCATCGAACTTAACCAAAAAGCTTGAATTTTCAAAGAAAAAGCACCAATTCTTCAAATTTGCTTATAATTGTCTGAATTACCCATACAGAAAATTGCAAAAAACATCCATAGTACAGGGGAAACTCTGTCAAATTTTCCCCAGAATCCCTCATTTCCGTTTTTTGCAAATTTTATCCATACCCTGATCATTTTCACTACTGGAGTTGATCATAACCTACCTTCTAAGCATTAAAACCCTCTTTCAATCCAAAACCTTGCTCAGAATCCTATTTTACTAGAGATATTCTCCTAACGTCACTTGTTTCAAACAGAAGAAATCAACAAACAGTCTAAGCTTGCTCTTTTTCAATTAAAAATGATAAAGAAACGAGTAACCCCAAAATCAAGAGGTCTAAAGCCTCAAAAGAAACCCTATGCTAAAATTCCTCAGCCTGAATCTTCTAAAATTGACAAACCAACCCCTGTACTCACTGCTGATTCCACAAAAGTTATCAGGCCTGTCCAACCTCCAGTTATTTCACAATAAAGTAGCCCTCTGGTTGACCTTGACTACAGAATACTGGACCCTTCAGTAGACTTCAATTTGCTTGATGTATATAACTAGTGTTTTGGTAAATCAATAGAGAAAGATAATAAAGATATACCAGTTTGGGATTCCAATCTGCCAAAGTATGTTATCCCTCTTACTCATTCAGCCCCAGATTTTGTCAGATTGTGTCAGTCCTATTGCCTTCCTAACCAAAGATGCATTGTGAATAAAGACAGAGAAGTCTTATTTTACATCAACGCAGAATCCATAAATTATATGCTGCAACTGAACCTTGACCCTAATGCTGCTTCATTGTCAATAGAGGGATTAACTCAGAATTACCTAGAACTTGATTTTGCTTCTAAAGTTCAAAGTCTTTCAGACTTTTTGTCCCAAGCAAGTTGATATCCCTAAGCTTAATCCTCCATTTGATACTTTTGATTTTCCAAATGAAACCAGACAGATTGTCTCAATGCTATCATTCATACTAGGATACACCAGTGATGAATTCACTGATGTGGTTATCTTAGGTTTTTTGTCAACTTTGAGTCCTGGCCAGTCTCCATCCATAGTGTACAATTTTGCTAAGTACATTGCAGAAAACATGCATTATTAGTTATCCAGATTGTTAGAAGGAGTCTTTAGATATACCTCATATCTACTTCGTCTCCTTTTGTATTATCAAGCAGACAAATTTCCTATTGAGTTTCAAAATATAGATCCAGAAGGGAATGTAATTTTAGTTGTGTTTTGGTCATCAATTCTGAGAAAATGGAATGGGGAATACAACTATTCAGATTTTAATGACTTGTTTTTAGTACCTGCTATGAATCTACTGAATAAAGAACAAACCCTTAGAATTAATGAAGGAACAAGAAGGATCTTACAACTATCTAAAAGCTATAAAACAGGGGATTGGTACTTATACAAGAATTACATAGAAATCAGAGTATATGGTGCACTCTTGGCCCCATATAAATTTCCTAGATTTATGACAACAAGGATATTTGCTTTAGAATATTTGAGGCAGTTTTTTAATGCAGATGAAGTCAATTTCATAGCCTCTAGAAAAAAGACCCAGTTCAAACTGAAAAATCAAGTTGGGCCATTTATTGTGAATAACAGAGAAGCAGCAAATGAAATTAATGTCAAGTTGAAAGAGTATAAATTCCCATATAGCTTTATGTGGAATTATGATCCTCAGGGTATTTTAAGCATGATAAGATTGAAATGCAAGTTGTCTACTTTCTTGCATGATCCGAAGCCCCAAACTAAAAAATATGCCAATAAACTTGAATGGGAGCCAAATAATTTAGTTGATGATGATTCACAGGGCATGCAGGGAAACAGTGGAAAAGGAAAACAGGTTGATCAAACATAGGTGGTTACAGTGAATGAAGAAGTTGAAATTGTTCATAAAAGAAGCAGAAAGGAAGATAGTTTCACTGCTGAAACTATTCAAGATAAAAGATTCAGAATTCCCTACTATAAGAAAAGTAAATTGACTAATGAAGAAAGGGATAAAGCTATCAATTTTGAAGATAACAATGGTCATGAAACCGATGATGAAGCAACAAGGATAGTAACTAAAAGTCTTAAAGAACTTCAAAATGTCAAACTTGGAACACAACAGAAAGACATAGTCATGGTGGATAAAAAAACAAAGGTTGATTTTCCATCTTCTTCTATAGAACCTGACAACACAGAGTCAGATATTCAAATTAGGTTCAGACAAATCAAAGAAAGGAATGAAGAAATCAAAAGTGAAGAATATTCCAAGTTCCTTAAAGAAAATCCTGGGAATAAAGATAGACTCCTTTCAGCTTTTGATTATTCTTCTAACAAATTGGTGATGTAATTTCTCAAGCCTACAGTGGCTGATCCTAAAACTATTTCATATTATTCAAAGACAAACCTTGAAGCTGATGCAGATGTGGTCCATGAATTGGACCAAATAGAATTCCATAGGAGCAATACAGAGATGATGTATTCTAAAATAGTCAATAAGACTATGAATTGTATCAGGCTTGAGAAAACATTGATAAACTTTCAAACTCAAATGAAATTGGATAAAGCCTCATTATATGCCAATAACTTGAGAATCAAAGCATTGGAGGACATAGTAATTGAAGCAGGAGCTGACCTAGCAAACATTGAAGGAGAAAAAGTTATAATCAAACAAAACAAAAAAAGATATAGCTGCCCTTAGAAAACAACTAAAATTGCCTCCAAGTGAAAATCCCAGGCAAAAGAAATCCTTCAGTAGAAGACAAAAAATGATGAACTAAAACAACTTGTTCTTAAAATGACAGCCTAGATAAAGGAAATGGAAAGCCAAATAGAAGCTTTCATGAAAGAAAATGAAAATCTGAAGAAACCTTAATAGGTTTTTATTCCTACAGTGATCCCAACTGTAAGTACAATTGTTCCATCTACATTGGCAGAACACTTGGCACTGCAAGGAGTATTGGCAACTGCAGTGCCAATTACTTCTCATGACATCTCTACCTCTTCTTCATCAACTTCACAGATAAACACAGTAGAGGAAAAATATGCAATAATCAGAGCCATGGAAGATATGTCTTTAAAAGATAAAGAAATATTCAGTTTGAAAGGCATCATTAAAAATCTAGAAAATTTTAAAAGAGATGTCTTAATTACTTCCAAAGGACATGAACAGAGGGTTGATAGGCTACAGGAACAAGTAAAAATTCTTCAACGGCAAGTGAATCTTACAGATTAGGTTGCATATATAAAAAATCATTTATGGACAAAAATCATTGAAGGCATTCACTTACAATGGCCTTCTATTCAGATAATTTATGAGCAAAAAGAGTTGCTACGGGCTACAAATGCAGAAATTGATAAGACCAAGAAAGAAATTGAAAATAAGCCACCACAAGCAGTTCAACTCATAGCATTTTTTAATAGGAAAAACATGGAAGAATTAGAAGAGTTGAAAATTGCTGATAGAACAGAAGCCATCCTTCAAATTAAGAAAGTCTTGAATAAGAAAAACATGATGAATAATTTGGAAGATACGTGTAAAGATATGAACTTGGCCATCACAAGATTTTGGGCCAAATACAAAGTATTATCAGAAGCAGGTTTACCAGACATTCATGCATTGAATGACGAAGTAATGCCATAGAAAGATTATGATCAGAAAATCAGAGCTCATGCTAAGGAGCAAGCTAAACAGCCTTTGCCTCAAGGATCTCCAAGTGGCAAAGTACTACTTCAATATTTTGAAAATTTATTCTTTTTGGAGAACGAAATCAAGCATATGTTCACAGTAAAGGAAAACTTTGCTAAATATACAGAGGCTGATGAAAGTTACAGGAAATTGAAGAATATGAAGATCCCCACTGCTGAACAGTGGCAAGAATTCACAGATCTGATGTGAATTTGACAGGTAAAGGACAATAAAATCATATAAAAAATTCATATTCTACTGTTACTTCATGGTGAAAAAATCAGTGTCAAAGTGTATCAGTAAAATCAAATTGTTACTGCTAGTCATTTTTCAATTACAACAGTAAAACAGTGAAAAGCAGAGATAAAGAGCATCATAGTTGAAAGTCAAAGAAAGGAATTTTCTATGACCAATTTCGACGAGAAGATGCACCTAATGCCAGCTATGCTCACAGCACGTCAAAAATCAGTTTAGATAAGATAAACAGTTCTATTTTTCCTTGTAAAAGAGGACAACTTGCAAACTGTTTCGCTGCTATCCCTCTTCTTATGTTCCGTTTCCTATTTTTTCTTGACATATTATCTCAAACTTTAGATATTTTGTAAACAATATATTTGTATAAATACTTCATTATTCGAAGTATTCAGGGTGGAATAAAATAATCAAAATTACTATAGACTTTTTCGTTGAAACATTAGGATTTTATGTGAGTTAAGTTGAAGCAGTAGGTTGGAAAATGAAGCAAATAGACATCATAGCTAAGGATTCATGCGATGACCAGATGAGTACAATATTTTCAAGTTTTCATTGTGTATCTCTTTAAGTTTCATTCATACATCTTGTGTTTATTTCAATCATAAATGAAAAACTAGGAGGAATATTACATAATTAATGTAAAAAGCTCTATGTATTAACTAGTTTTGATTTCAATGTTTTCTACTGATTTCCAGACTTTAGAATTCTTAATTGCTCTTAGTCCAAACTTAACCCACTTCACCAAAATAGCCTTTTAAAACCCTTGGAAGGTCATTTATCTTGCCCTTAGAATATTTGCATCTTTTGGCCTAGGTTTTCTAGTCTTGTTTGCTATAATTTGACTTCGTTGCCCAATAGTTAGGTAGATATTTCTATGGTTTTCCTTGTAGTCATTTATTCCTACCAACATTCCAAAAAATCAAACCAAACTGTCCACTCATAGCTAGCCTAAAAACCTTTATCAAAACAAAGCTAAATTTTAAGGAGAGATCCCTCTCAGGAGCTTAGGAAGGCTAGATCCTGAATTCCCAAAGCGGTTCTTGGTTACCCCTAGTTTTCTTAACTACAAAAATCCCCATCCCACAACCTGAGAATTACTAGGGTGATAACATATTGGCGACCATACTGGGGAAATTAACCACTCTCCAGTTTTAAGCTTAATCTTGAAGGAAGATTTTTAATTATGTCTTTTCTACTTTAAGATTGAGTTTAAAGGTTGTAGTTATTTTACCCAATAAACATTCTGGCTCCCAAGAAAGTCTACTACACTAGATCCAACCTTGATCCTAATCCTCCAGAGATAGTAGATAATCCGGACTAGATAGGAAAAAAGAAGAAAAAAAAATTGATAGTTCTGAAACTAAGATACCTCTGAGAAGAGCTGATTCTTTACCCAAAGAATTGGTAAGCTTATCAAATATTGATTTTGACTTAAATTTTGAAAAATCTTTATTTAGAACAAAATCTGAATCGGATTTAAAAGAAATTGTTTTAGATCCAGTTTTTACTTCTTATGTCAGTGAAAAACACAAAATTATTTATGTTCCTACTCAATCAGATCAAACTGAAAGTAAAAGTCCAGTAAAAAAGGTAAGTTTCACAAAAATTAAAGACATTGAAGAAGCTGTTAAGTTAGAAATTTTTTTTTCTAAATTTCAACCCCCAGTTTCTGAGCTATATACAATATTCTTTCCAGCATCAGATTCTACTCTGTATGCTGCCACATCATTTACTGATTCTGCTGTCAGTTCACCTCAAGAGCCCATAAGCCCTGAGTTGCCTCTGCCCCATAGAATCATATACTCATCATATCCACAATCCACTACTAGTTCATCAACTGATCCATTCATCCCTGTGTTGCCCTTGTAGCCCAAATTCGTATATCCATCATTTACCCAACCCATTACAACTACCATTAGCCACACTAATTCTTTTTCATCCTCTTTTCCAAGCTCTTCAAGTACATCCATTGCAGTAACCAGCACTATCCGTATCACTACAACTGTACCTCCCAGTTAAGCCAAATCCAAGCCATGGCAGCTAGACATGCTCCCTTGGTCCTACCTCAGAATCTTCATGACATGCCCCAGAACTACCAAAAATATATCCCACTGTTTGATAATCTTTCACATATTACTACACAGCAACATGTCACTAGGATCAGTGATTTTTGGGAAGTCTATGAGATAGATGAATCTGATGTCCAAATGAGGTTGTTTTCTTAGAGCTTAATTGGAGAAGTAAAAACCTAGTTTAAAAGTTTAGGAGCTGGTAGCATAGCAGACCTAGCTGCATTCCATAGAGCCTTCCTAAATAAATGGGAGAAAAAGAAGAACCCTATGCAAATACTATCTGAGTTTGATGCTGTCAAGAGAGCCCCAAATGAGTCTGTCCAAGACTTCTGCACAATATATAATAGTGTTTACAACATCATTCCTGCAGACCTTAAACCCACCCCATATTTCGTGCTACTCAAGTTCCCTGATTGCTTTGACGTAGACATGGCTTACCAACTCAGGGAAAGGGATGCAAATACTTTAGAACAAATGAAACAAAATGTTGTAGGTGTAGAAATCAACATACTTGCAAAGAAGGCCAGACTGAGAAATGAAAGAAGGGTTTCTATTAAAGAAGAAGCATCTCACTTAGATGGTAAGTTTGATTTCATTACTAAAGCACTAGAAAAAGTAGTTGATAGAATGGATCAAATTGAAAAAAAACCACAATGGGACAATCAATCCTAGATCTGGAATCCTAATTATAGAAAAAATAGCAACCCCAGGAAAGGTAAAGAACCTTCCCCTGATCAAAATATAAGAACCCCATTCCAAGAAAACTTTGCAGAAAGTTCACAAAACAGTGTTGACGAGGATGAAGACTTGAACATTGTTATGGAGATTGATGAAAATAATACCATTTTCCTCACCCAGGAGGACCAGGAACTCTTTGAACTTCAACAGTTCAAAGTAGAATCTGGAGAATCCTACGATTATAAACAAGGTTATGATTTTTCAATCAACGAAATTCACAGTTAATACAACCTTAGGAGAAAGAAAACCAATGAACCTACCATAAATAATAATGCTCCAAACCAACAAGAACAAAACAATAAGAAGATTGATACTTCTAAATCAAAATTCTTGCAAGTTCTTCCTAGAGATAAAAAACAGAGTTCAAATCCAACCAGCCCTAAAAAGAAGCAAGGCCCAAAGATTGTAGATATTACTGACGAGGTGGCCCAATCTTCCAAGGATGTTCCAAAAGATAATACTCCCAAAGCCACCAATTCAACAACAGTCATTGAGCCAAGAAATAATCCTACTAACTTTAAAATATCAGATCCTCAACCTTCTGTTGAGAATCCTAAAACTAATAAGACTTCTGCTAACCCTTAAAATATTCTTGAAAAACAGTTAAGGATAGCAGAAACCAAGAAACTCAGACAGAGGATAAGAGAAAAAAAAAAGAACAAAGGTAAAACAGTAGAAACTCAAGAAAAGTCATCACAAACCACAGTTCCCAAAGAAGAAGTGATTCAAGCCATCAAATCTCAACCAACATTCAATATGCAGTCCGAAATATCCAAGTTAAAAATATTTGTTCCCTTAGTAGAACTAACTAAAAATGATTTGTATAGATCTATGATTTCTGATGCATTAAATGTGAATGAAAATGAAGATACAATTAACATGAATGAAGATAGGCCTGTATTGATTTTTGGTCCCAATGTAGATGGAAATCATTCAGATGGGTCAGTACCCCCATTTTATCTAAGTCTTATTGTACATGACCAAATATTACACAATAATATGCTAGATACTGGAGCTTCCCACAAATTAATGCCTAGAGCTATAATGGAAACTCTTAATCTAGACATAACCAGACCTTATAAGGACATGTTTTCATTTGATTCATCCAAAGTCCAATGTATAGGTTTGATTAAAGATCTGTGTGTTAACCTATTCCAATATCCTGGTAAGAGTATAATCATGGATGTTGTAGTAGCTGATATCCCGCCAAAGTATGGCATGCTTCTTTCTCGCTCATGGGGAGAAAAGTTGTAGGGATCTCTACAACTGGATATGAGTTATGCTACTATCTCAGTATTTGGACAGCCTAAAAGGATTTATAGAGAAACCTTGATGAATTACATGATCAGTAGTGCAGAGAGACCTACAAATTATCCAATTTATGCTACTCCCACTGATCTTGATTCTTTTATTCTTAGTAACTCTGATCAAAATGAAAATCCAACTGAACTTACTAATAAAAAACTTAAAACCATGGATGATTATATTGGTCATGAAGCTTTGTGCCATTTAGATTTTGATGGATCTGTTAATAAATCTGGAGCTGGAGCTGGTGTTTGGATTACAAACATTGAAATAAGCCATTCTGAAGAACATGCTTTTAGATTAAACTTCAAATGCACCAATAACATGGAAAATACGAAGCTTTGATCTTAGGCCTACAAATTATTAGAAAAAAAGGGAGGAAAAAGAATAATGGTTATGGGTGATTCTAAACTATTCATAAAACAAATAAACACAGAGTATTCAGTTCACAACCCCAAACTTGCAAGATATAGAGAAACAGTATTGGAATTGCTTGAAGAATTGTTAGAAGGTAATTTTGCTATCATCCCTCAAGATCAGAACATACACACCCATTGCTTAGCAAATTTTTCCAGCAGTTGTAAATTTCCTTTTTCACCATTACAAAAATACACTGCTGAGATTAAACATAGGCCCATTGTTCCTGATAATGTGAAATATTGGAAAAAAATTTCAGAGGATCAGCAAATTTATCACTTTTTGAATAATGAGCATGAATTTCAAAATTGTCAAATCGATAATGAATGTAACATAGATTCACCTTGTGATATAGATTTAAATTTCTGTCAAATAGATTATTTAGATAATTTAGATGTACATAAGTTTGAAAAGCCTACTATTTTTACTCAAAGTGACATTGACGAAATGGAAAAAGTAGACATAGAGGAATTGATTGAAGATGAAATAGATTTGATTGATTTAAAGAATAACATTTTACCCAGAGGTTTAACTCCTCTAGAAGATTTATTTGACTCCAATGATGTGCCCATAAGGCCAAAAATGGAGCCAGTTAAGTTTGATATAGAAGAGTATAACTTAGGGACAGATGAAAAACCAAGAATAATCAAACTATCCAAATCCTTATTATCAGATGAAAGGGCTAAATACAATGAACTTTTAAAAGAATTTCAAGATGTCTTTGCATGGAGCTATGAAGACTTAAAAACTTACAACATAGACATTATGCAACATAAAATATCTTTAAAATAAAATAAAAAACCTTTTCAACAGAAACTCAGAAGGATTAATCTGGTTTTTTTACCCTTAATCGAAAAAGAAGTCAAAAGAATGTTTGATGCACAGATAATTTCACCAGTCAGATTTTCTGACTGGGTATCTAATTTAGTGCCAACCAGAAAAAAGACATGAGATATTAGACTATGCATAGATTTTAGGAATATTAATAAAGCATCCTTGAAGGATAAATACCCCTTGCCAAAAATGGACCATATTTTACAGAGGGTAGCAGGTTCTTCCAGAATCTCTTTATTAGATGGTTTCTCTGGTTACAATCAAATTCTAGTTCACAAAGATGACCAAACCAAAACTGCATTTACTACTCCATGGGACAATTTCATGTATGTGAAAATGCCTTTTGGGTTAAAAAATGCAGGAGCTACATTTCAAAGGGCCATGGATATTGCCTTTGCCAAGGAGATCCATGAGTTTTTAGTCATTTATTTGGATGATATTACTGTTTTTTCGAAAAAAAATGATGATCACTTGGATCATCCGAGACAAGTTTTTATTAAATTCAGAGAATATATTATATCTCTTAACCCTAAAAAGACTCTTTTTGGGCTAGAAGAGGGCAAATTTTTAGGTCACATCATTTCAAAAGAAGGCGTTAGAATAGACCCAGCAAGAATTGAAGCAATTCTAAGCATTCAACCACCAAGGAACATAAAGAACTCCAAGCATTCTTGGGAAAGATAAATTTTCTAAGAAGATTCATATCTAATCTGGCTGAGATTATAAAATATCTTAATAACATGCTTAAAAAGGACTCCTCAATTAAATGGACAATAAAGGCCAAACAATCTTTTGAATCTATCAAACAGGCCTTAACCAAAGCACCAATCCTTATTAGTCTAGATTACACCAAATATTTCATAATCTTTTCCTTTTCATCTGAACACACCATAGCTGCAGTTATTCTGTAGAAAAACGATCAAGGCTTTGAACAACCCATTGCATTTTTTAGTAAAGCTCTCAAAGATGCACCACTGAAATACAACATAATAGAAAAACAGGCTTTGGCTCTAGTTAAAGCTATAAAAGATTTCAGAGTGTATATAATTCATTCACACGTCATTGCATATGTCCCTAATGCAGTAGTTAAAGATATTTTGACTCAAGATGGACCAGACAGTAGGAGAGGAAAGTGGATAGCCACAATCCTTGAATATGATCTGGAAATTAAACCAACTAAACTCATTAAAGGACAAGGTTTAGCCAGATTGATGGCTGAATCAAATTGCAATGCCTTAGATATTAATTTCATTTCATAAGTAGATGAACAAGAGGAGATGGTGACTCCATCGATTAGTGAAGCCTATCAATACTCACCATGGTACTCTGATATAATCTTTGTACTAACAAATTTACAAGCTCCTCCTGGACTGAAAAAAATGAAGGCAAGATTCATCAAGCAAAAAGCAATGAGGTTTTGTATCTTAAATAATGCACTGTATTGGAGAGAAAGTACTGGGATTTTACTTAATTTTTTATTAAAATCTAAGGCTGACAAGATCCTTGAATAATTTCATGCAGGTGACTGTGGAGGCCATCTCTACTGGAAGAGCATAGTTGATAAAATACTCAGAGCTGGTTTTTGCTGGCCATCTTTATTTTTAGATGTTAAAAATTTTGTTACCTCTTGACATCAATGCCAAATTTTCGAAGGTAAAAAGAAACTGTTACCATTATCTCTGAAACCAATATCCACTGAAAAACCATTTCAAATATGGGGGTTAGACTTCATAGGTGAAATTCATCCTCCATCTTCAGGTCAACACAAATGGATTCTAACTGCTACTAATTACTTTACTAAGTGGATAGAAGCAATTCCCACTAGGCAAGCTACTGAATCAGTTATTATCTCATTCATAGAAAGTAGTATTTTGTCTAGATTTGGATTCCCACACAAAATTATCACAGACAATGATGTTTCTTTCAAATCTAAGAAGATGATTCCCTTCTGCCATAAATACCATATTACCATAGGTCATTCTACAACATATTATCCCCAACGTAATGGTCTGTCTAAATCCTCAAATAAAATTTTAGTTAACATCATCAAAAAACTACTCCAAGACAATAAAAAGACATGGAATAAGAAGTTGGTCTATGCCCTTTGGGATGATAGACTTACTACAAAAAATTCTATAGGAACTTCACCATATCAGATTTTTTATGGTACAGATGTAGTTTTTCCTTCATCCTTGGGTGTCCCAGTCATGAAGATTATACAAGAATCACAAGTAGAAACTAATTGTAGGTTTTAACCTTGAACAGAAATTATCTACACATGAATCTTATAATAGAAAATAAACAATAGCGAGAGCATAAAACATAAAACAGATAAACACAGAGATTTTCCCCTGGATCCCAAATCGGGACGACTAGCTTGATTTTTCATTATATTCCTTTTAGTGTTACAACACATATATATACATGTTGAAGCATACATAAACCCCAATCCATTAACCCTAGATTACAACATAACCGTAGTTCCCTTGATCGGATCTACAAAATACCAGGGGTCGAAAACCATCGTACCCCAAAACCATGTGCAAACTCATGCACAAAACATGGGTGGGTCTACCTATGAGTGGGATCGCATACCAAAAAAAAAAATTGTCAGGGTGTTGCCCTGGACCTCGACAAGGGTGGCTGCCACCCCCCCTGTGACCCCCCTACTGCACCCGGCACAACGTAAAATGCATGGGGCTAGTCGTGGAAAGAATATAACACATACCCAACATTCTCCCACTTGTTGTTTTCTTTCCACAGGGGGCCACAGGAGAGCTTAGTCATTGGGCCAATTCTTCAACACCCATTGTTTCTCTACACCAAGAGAACTTCTGAGTGCTCACAGACTTCGTCAATGCATCTCCAACATTCTTCAAAGTGTCCACCTTTACCAGCAACACCCTTTTAGCCTCAACCATATCTCTAACAAAGTGATATTGAACATCAATGTGCTTTGTCTTTGAATGATAAGCAGGGTTCTTAGCCAAGAAAATTGGACTTTGGCTATCACAGTCTATCCTTATAGCTTGCTGTACCAACCCCATACTTGAACACAATCTTTGCAACCAAACTGCTTCCTTGCTTGCATGAGTGGCTGCTATGTATTCTGCCTCTGTAGTTGAAAGAGCCACCACAGACTGTCTTTTACTCATCCAACTGACTGTGCCTCCAAATAGGTTAAACACATACCCACTTGTAAATCTTCTTTGGTCCAGATCTCCAGCCCAGTCTGCATCAACAAAACCACGAATGTCCAACATTCTTTCCAATCCTGGTCTTCCCTGGTAGCACAAGCCATAATCACTAGTGCCACATAAATATCTAAAAACCCGCTTCACTGCTGTCCAATGCTCCTTCCCTGGGTTTGACATAAACCTGCTCAATACTCCCACTGCATGTGCAATGTCTGGTCTAGTACAGACCATTGCATACATCAGGCTACCCACTGCACTTGCATATGGAACACAGGACATATCCTCCTCTTCTTCTTGTGTCTTGGGACACTGTTCAGCAGACAGCTTTACACCCACAGGAATAGGAATATTCATTGGTTTACTATCCTACATATTGAACCTCTGCAATATAGTCTCGACATACTTCCTCTGGTTTAACCAGAGCTTCCTCTTTGCCCGATCTCTCTTAATTTCCTTGCCCAAAATATAGTTTGCAGCACCAAGATCCTTCATGTCGAATTTGGAGAACAGTTGGGTCTTCAAATCTTGGATAATTTCTTTGTCATTTCCAATCAACAACATATCATCCACATACAAGACCAAATAAATAACACTGTCACCAATTAATTTAAAATAAACACAGTGATCCTCCTTGCTTCTGGTGAAGCCAAGTCCCCGTATATAGGTATCAAATTTCTGATACCACATCCCTGGTGACTGTTTTAACCCATACAGAGACTTCTTCAACCTGCATACCAGTTCTTTCTTACCCTTCACCATAAAGCCTTCAGGTTGCTTCATGTAGATCTCCTCTTCTAGACCCCCGTGAAGAAATGTTGTCTTCACATCCATCTGTTCTATCTCAAAATCAAATGCAGCAGCAACAGATAAAAGTAATCTAATAGAAGTAACTTTGGCAACAGGAGAAAAAATATCACCAAAATCAATTCCCGGCACTTGGGAACAACCTTTCGCTACCAACCGAGCTTTGTATTTCTCCACCTTACCTTCTACATTCATCTTCTTCTTAAACACCCATTTGCTCCCAATGGGCTTCCTTCCAGCCGACAACTCCACCAGATCCCATGCATCGTTTTTGTGCAAGGATGTCATTTCATCAACCATGGCCTCCTTCTAGAGTTTTCCATCCTCTGAATCTACTGCCTCCCTGACAGTTCTGGGTTCATCATTAGTTATAGTTAAGGCAAAACCTGAACATAAAGCAGATGGACTATACCTTTCTGGTTGCCTTCTTTCCCGAACTGATCTTCTCAAAGCTGGAGTTTGTGGCTCTTCATCTTCTGAGTCTTCTTCTATTGTAGAGTCTGATTCATCCTCCTTTAGCTCAAACTCTATCTTCTCAGGTTCTTTTGGTAGGACTTCATGTTTAACAACATCTTTCACTTCTCTAAACACCACATCTCGGTTGTACACAACCTTCCTTGTTTCTGGGTTCCAAAGCTTGTAACCCTTTAAACCATCCTTATACCCAATAAACATGCACCTTTCAGATTTATTATCCAACTTGGTCCTTTTCTCCTTTGGAACATGTACATATGCATCACATCCAAATACCCTTAGATGTGAAAGAGAGGGTTTCTTACCAGTCCATACCTCATGTGGAGTCTTATCCTCCAACGCTGATGAAGGTGATCTGTTAACTATGTAACCTGCAGTCTCCACTGCCTCTGCCCAGAATTCTTGTCCTAACCTGGTACCATTGAGCATGCTTCTTTCCTTTTCCATCAGTGTTATGTTCATTCTTTCTGCAACTCCATTTTGCGGAGGTGTGTATATAGTAGTCTTCTGTCGTGCTATACCACACTTCTTACAAAACTCTTCAAATTCCTTCTTGCAGAACTCCCCACCATTATCTGTCCTCAGTGCCTTTATCTTCTTCTCTATCTGGTTTTCCACCGGAGCCTTAAATTCTTTAAATTTGTCAAAGACTTCAGATTTCTTCCTCAAGAAATATATCCATGTATTCCTTGAGAAGTCGTCTATGAATGAAACATAGTACATAGACTTTCCCAGTGATCGAACTGACACAGGTCCAAACACATCACTGTGCACAAGCTCTAATATCATGTTCGCCCTCTTAGCACCAGAAGGAAAACTCACCTGATTCTGCTTCCCATATACACAATGTTCACAGAAATCGAAATCCAGAGAGAAATTAGACATACCTTCTACCATACCATTTCTATGCAGTATCCGAAGGCCCTTCTCTCTAATATGTCCAAGCCTTTGATGCCATAGCATGGTATTTTCTCCAGAGACAACTAGGCTTTCCGCTCCACTTTCAGGAACCATAGAACTGTTACACCCATCAATAACAGTGCTACCTTGTAGCTTGTACAGAGTTCCAGTCCGAACTCCTCGCATTAATACCAGTGCTCCCCGAACCATCTTGCAGGCATCTTTCTCAAACACTATTTTTACACCTGCATCATCCATCTTGCTTACAGAAATCAGATTTCTGGCCAATGTAGGAATATGCAGAACACCAGGAAGTGTTCTAATCCTTCCACCTTGCAGCTTCAGCTTGACCTTTCCACGTCCGACGATTCTGGCCTTCCTATCATCCCCTAGAAAGACATCACCACCATCATATTTCTCATACTCGCAGAACCACTCCCTATGGGGAGTGAAGTGAAAAGATGCACCTGAGTCAATCAACCATGACTCATGATCTACATGTGTATTTGAAGAAGAAGCCAAATACACATCCCCACCTTCATCTGAGGTGGTTTTTGCCTGTGTAGAAGGAGCATCATCAAATCCATTTCCTTTCTCAGGAGCTTTAGATCTGCATTCCTTTTTGTAGTTCCCCTCCTTTCCGCATTTCTGGCACACCTTTACCAACTTTCCAGGAGATTTAGATCTCCCTCTAGATTTAGATCTCCCACTCGAAACCTTATTCTTGTTAAAATTTTGGGACGTTCCTCATACAGATAAGGCATCTCCATTTTGACCCTCCATATTTCTTCGTCTCATTTCCTCTGACAGCAAGGCTGAGACAATGTCATCAAAATTCAAGGTAGTTGTATTGCTACCTATTGCAATAACTAGAATTTCCCACGAGTCTGGTAGAGAGCACAACAAACTGATGCACTTATCTTCATATGAGATTTTAATATCAACAGATGACAGCTGACTTACCACAGTATTGAAGGCATTTAGATGCTCTATCACCGATTCTCCATCCTTCATCCTCAAGTTATACACCTTTTTCTGCAGGAACAACTTATTCAGCAAAGACTTAGATTGGTACAAAGTCCCAAGTTTTTCCCACAAATTCTTCGCCATAGCTTCCCCAGATACATTCAACAATACTGAATCTGACACACACAACCGTATTGTGCTCTTAGCCTTCCAATCTAGTTTCTTACAGTATTCATCTGACATTGCCGTTGGTTTAGTACCTGGATCTACCGCGATCCACTGATCTTTATCCACTAGCAGATCCTCCATCTTGAGCTTCCACAACTCAAAACTCTGACCATTAAATTTTCGACCTCATCTTTCCCCCCCCCGTCTTCTTTCACAAGAATCGATCCCCCTGTGAGGATCCCCACCGACAGGTCTACCTCAGCTCACAAAACCTCAAGAACAAAAGTGGTACCTGAAGCCAAAATGCTCGAAGCGGTGGTGGAAGATGACTCGAACAGCAATTATCTACACACAAATATTATAACAGAAAATAAACAATAGCGAGAGCATAAAACATAAAACAGATAAACACATAGATTTTCCCCTGGATCCCAAATTGGGACGACCAACTTTATTTTTCATTATATTCCTTTTAGTGTTACAACACATATATATACATGCCGAAGCATACATAAACCCCAATCCATTAACCCTGGATTAGAACATAACCGTAGTTCCCTTGACCGGATCTACAAAATACCATGGGTCGAAAACCATCATACCCAAAAACCATGTGCAAACTCATGCACAAAACATGGGTGGGTCCGCCTATGAGTGGGACCGCATACCAAAAAATTTTTTTGTCGGGGCGGTGCCTCGAACCCTGACAGGGGGTGCTGTCGCCCCCCCTGTGACCCCCCTGCTGTGCCCAGCGCAACGTACAGCGCGTCGAGCTAGTCATGGAAAGAATATAACGCATACCCAACACTAATGAAATTCAAAGAAGAATCAATGAAACCATACACCTTCAACAAACTAGAGATGAAATTTATGAAAAGCCACAAGTTTTACAGGACAAGATCAAAAATATTTTTGATAAAAGAGTTAAGGAAGATGACTTTTTCATAGGGGATCAAGTTTTAAGATGGGATTCGAGAAGAGAGGATAAAGGTAAACATGGGAAGTTTGACTTTCTATGGCAGGGCCCCTATGTAATATATGGTTATAGAGGCAATAATTCCTTTTTCATCAGGAATTTGGATGGAACAGAGCTTCAAAAAGGACTAGTAAATGGAAGAATGTTGAAACATTACTATTCCTCACAAGTCGCTTAAAAGATAGATTCATTTACTTTATCATTGTAAATATTCATAGTCAGAGTGTAGATTGGATTGGATATATTATCTATAAAGTTGAAGCCTGAAGAGAAGGCCCTGAGCTTTGCAATATAACATGTCATAAATATGATTTTTGCAGAAAACAGAAGACATTTACAGGATCACCAAGGTCAATGGATAAGGCTATTGATCTCAGAGTTCTTGGCATTTCACAAGGAAAAGCCATCCCCAAGTGAAGCCGATGTTAGCAACCTATAATATAGGGGTCATAATTTTGACTTGACTGTTGGTAATCTTGTAAATATGTACATACTTTGCCTTCTGCAAGTTGTATTCACATATTTTTGTAAAAATTCAAAAAAATCAAAAAATAAAAATAAAAAAGAGGATAAAAAGTCCTAAAAGAATAATCAAAGGACTTAGAAAAAATAAAAGACCCCAAAAGAAAAAATGAAAGTGTGCAAGCATAAGTGCCACTACCTTTTACTTTTTGACTGTGGCAGAGTGTCAATAAATGCCATATTCCACGATGGGTTAAACAGTTCAATCTTAACTTATCATTTTTAAATTTCACTTGTTGTAGATAGAGAATAATGAGTTGTCATACAGTTTAATCATGACAATTGAGTAGTTAGGTAGAGAAATAAAATGAATCCAATAGTTTAATCTGGATTCATGGATGAAATAAGTGTAGAATTAGATAGTTTTTCTTGCTTTCAGAATAGAATAAATGTTGTGAAGGTTGCTAGCTTAAATGCACCTTACTACAAAGGAAGACAAATTTTTAGCTTGGTAAGTTGGGTAGGTAGAAGAAGGTGAAAAGTCTCAATGTAAATATCATTCATCATGGGCTACAAAATAAATAACTTCCCCTTCCCATAGTCATGAAACATTCTAAACTATCAGTCAGAAAGGCTCAAGGCATTTCCTTGACTTTTGTTGGGACCGAACCCAAGGCTCTATGACTGATCAGTGAAAAGTGTTAAATGTCTATATTAATCCCTAAAATCACATCATTTACCATTCATGCATTCATCCCCCTAAATAATCCTAAGTAAAACTCCATTTTTTACATAAAGGCATTATAATTCCCATTTGATTAACTTCCTACATCATTTGAAAACATTAAGCCCTCAAATTACATTATATCTTAAGTTAAAGTGATAATATTAATGCACAATTATCTTGTAAACTCCACTTTACTTATTATGTTTATGTATTTTGAGTATACATTATCCCATTTTCATATTAAATCTAATTTATATATTAACTCCCTATAGAAATGACCTTTTCCTATAATATATATATAACTCATTTTTTATAATAAACCCAAAAACCCACTTATTATAATTTTAGCCGAAGTTTATAATTCCCACATGTTTAATAAAAACCCACATTATAACCCCCTTTGGCTAAAATATATCTTTATATAGTTCCCGCCCCATATGGTAATTAAATCACCTTGGTTTAATTAACCATATAATAAAAATATGCGAAAATATTTTAAACATATTGTATATGTGTTTAAAACAAAAAGAATCCCGAAGCTTCATTTAAACTAAACTTCAAAAGAAAAAACCCATTTCCTTGTTTATTATCCCTCCCCTGACTCCCTTAACCTAACGTTAAATATATAACCTAACCATTTCCCCGCAATATATATTCCATTACCACAGTCCCTAACCTTGGTTAAAGTCCTGAATACCCCTCCCGATCAATTTTTTCGTTGAAAAAAGTCATTTTGTATATAAAATTAACCATATCCCTTTCTCCATCGGATTGAATTTCAACCCTCCGATCTCCAAATCCCATTTAATCAAATGATTATAAATCAACGCAATAGTTTAATGTATTTCCTTCCCTTCCCCTGTCGCGTAGCATGATCACCGTTGGATTTTCCATCAAGTCCAGATCAAACGATCCATATGCAACCCGATGACTTACCTTTCCCCGTACCTTCCCTTTTGATCATGACCGTTCGCTTTTCAAAGCTAGATTCGATGGCTGATACCTCATATCGCGCCCATAAAGTAAACGACCAATGTTTTGGAAAACTCACGCGATATGGGTTGTTTTCCGAAACCACCCTGTGTCGACGTGTCCTAACATGATTGGATCACGTTCGAAAAGCCAATTACTGCTTACTGCTCTGAAGCTGCGCGAATACCACCTAGTGGTATTTCGAAACCACTTACGCCCAACCTATGGTTTAAGTATAATTTGACTGTGGTTTTGACTATGGTTTATGCATAAAAATCATAAATTTCATTGATTTTTTCACCTATTCGCACTTTTAACCTGTGAAACCTCCGCAGAGCCTATTTTCATCTAATTTTCACCATTGTGTGCCATTACACCTTTGAGAACCTATGCAAAGCTCTTTTCACCATTTTCAAACCTACCAACACCATTTTCAAGCCAGTTTCCTTGCAATTCAACCACGAAGAGCCAAAGTACCCTCTGATAGACCAACTCAACAGAATTGAAGACTGTGCGCAATCGTGAAACGTCTTCGACCACAATTATACCTTTTAAGGGTATCTTTCGTCGAACTTAACCAGAAAAGCTTCAATTTCAAAGGAAAAAATATTGTTTTACCAGCCGTTTCCTTTTTTACTGAATTATTCACACGAAAATTACAAAAAAATCCAAAGTACAGGGGAAACTCTGTCAAATTTTCCCCAGAATCCCTCATTTCCGTTTTTTCAAGTTTTATCCTTTCCTTGTTCATTTTCACTGCTAGAATTGATCATAACCTACCTTCTGAGCATTAAAACCCTCTTTCTATCTAAAACCCTACTCAGAACCCTATTTTACCAGATAAATTCTCCAAACATCCCTTGTTTCCAACAAAAGAACTCAACAAACAGTCTAAGCTTGCTCTGTTCAGATAAAAATGATAAAGAAACAAGTAACCCCCAAATCAGGAGGCCCAAAACCTTAGAAGAAGGCCTCTGTTAAAATCCCTCAGCCTGAGTCTTTTAAAATTGATAAACCCACCCCTACACTCACTGCTAATTCCACAGAAGTTGTCACGCCTGTCCAACCTCCAGTTACTTCACAAGAAAATAGTCCTCTGGTTGACCTTGATTACAGAATATTGGACCCTTCAGTAGAGTTCAATTTGCTTGATGTATATAATTGGTGTTTTGGCAAAGCTGTAGAGAAAGGTGATAAATATATACTAGTTTGGGATTCCAATTTTCCAAAGTACATTGTCCCTCTTACTTATTCAACCCCTGATTTTGTCAGATTGTGTCATTCCTATTATCTTCCAGACCAAAGATGCATTTTCAATAAGGATAGAGAGGTCATATTTTACATCAATGCAGAATCCATAAACTCTAAGCTGCAACTAAACCCTAACCCCAATGCTGCTTCTTTGTCAATAGAGGATTTAACTCAACTTTACCTAGACCTTGATTTTGTTGCTAAATTCAAAATCTTCCAGAATTTTTGTCCCAAATAGGTTGATATCCCAAAGCTTAATCCTCCATTTGATACTTTTTATTTTCCAAATGAAACTAGACATATTGTATCCATTCTATCATTCATACTGGGATATAACAGTGATGAATTCACTGATGTTGCAATCCTAGGTTTTCTGTCTACTATGAGTCCTGGCTAGTATCCATCCATTGTGTACAATTTTTCCAAGTTCATTGCAAAAAACATGCACTACCAATTATCCAGATTGTCAGAAGAAGGAGTCTTTAGATATACCTCATATCTACTTCATCTCTTTTTGTATTATCAAGCAGACAAATTTCCTATTGAGTTTCGAAAGATAGATCCAGAAGGGAATGTACTTTCAGTTGTGTTTTGGTCATCAATTCTGAGAAAATGGAACATGGAATACAACTATTCATATTTTAATGACTTGTTTTTAGTACCTGCTATGAATCTACTGAATAAATAACAGAACCCTAGAATTAATGAAGAAAAAATAAGGATCTTACAGATATCTGAATGTTGTAAAACAGGGGATTGGTACTTATACAAGAATTACACAGAAATCAGAGTATATGGTGCACTCTTGGCCCCATATAAATTGCCTAGATTTGTGACAAAAAGGATATTTTCTTTAGAATATTTGAGGCAGTTGTTGAATGCAGATGAAGTCAATTTCATAGCCTCTAGAAAAAAGACTCATTGCAAATTGAAAAATCAAGTTGGGCCATTTATTGTGAATAACAGAGAAGCAGCAAATGAAATTAATGTCAAGTTGAAAGAGTATAAATTCCCATATAGCTTTCTATGGAATTATGATCCTCATGGTATTTTAAGCATGATAATATTGAAATGCAAGTTGTCTGCTTTCTTGCATGATCCCAAGCCCCAAATTGAAAAATATAACAATAAACTTGAATGGGAGCCAAATAATTTAGTTGATGATGATTCACAAGGAATGCATGGAAACAGTGGAAAAGGAAAAAAGGTTGATCAAACATAGGTGTTTACAGTGAACAAAGAAGCTGAAATTGTTCATAAAAGAAGCAGAAAGGAAGATAGTTTCACTGCTGAAACTATTCAAGATAAAAGATTCAGAATTCCCTACTATAAGAAAAGTAAATTGACTAATGAAGAAAGGGATAAAGCTGTTAATGTTGAAGATAACAATGGTCATGAAACTAATGATGAAGCAACAAGGATAGTAATTGAAACTCTTAAAGAACTTGAAAATGTCAAACTTGGAACACAACAGAAAGACATAGTCATGGTGGATAAACAAGCAAAGGTTGATTTTCCATCTTCTTCTAAAGAACCTGACAACACAGAGTTAGATATTAAAATTAGGTTCAGACAAATCAAAGAAAAGAATGAAGAAATAAAAAATGAAGCATATTCCAAGTTCCTTAAAGAAAAGCCTGGGAATAAAGATAGACTCCTTTGAGCTTTTTATTATTCTTCTAACAAATTGGTGATGTCATTTCTCAAGCCTACAGTGGTTGATCCTAAAACTATTGCAGATTATTCAAAAAAAGACCTTGAAGTTGATGTAGATGCTCTCCATGAATTGGACCAAATATAATTCCACAGGAGCAATACAGAGATGTTGTATTATAAAATAGTCGATAAGACTATGAATTCTATCAGGCTTGAGAAAACATTGATAAACCTTCAAACTAAAATGAAATTGGATAAAGCCTCATTATATGCCAATAACTTGAGAATCAAAGCATGGGAGGACATAGTAATTGAAGCAAGAGCTGACCTAGCAAACATTGAAGGAGAAAAAGTTCTAATCAAATAGAAAAATGAAGATATAGCTGCCCTAAGAAAAAAGCTAAAATTGCCTCCAAGTGAAAATCCCTAGGCAAAATAAATCCTTCAGCAGAAGATAGAAAATGATGAACTAAAACAACTTGTTCTTAAAATGACAGCCTAGATAAAGGAAATGTAAATCCAAATAGAAGCTTTCATGAAAGAAAATGAAAATCTGAAGAAAGCTCAACAGGTTTTTATTTCTATGGTGATCCTAACTGTAAGTACAATTGTTCCATCTGCATTGGCAGAACACTTGGCACCGCAAGGAGTATTGGCAACTGCAGTGCCAGTCACTTCTCATGACATCTTTGCCTCTTCTTCATCAACTTCATAGATAAACGGAGTAGAGGACAAAGCTGCAATAATCAGAGCCATGGAAGATATGTATTTAAAAGATAAAGAAATACTCAGTTTGAAAGGCATCATTAAAAATTTGGAAACTTCTAAAAGAGATGTCTTAATTACTTCCAAAGGATATGAACAGAGGGTTGATAAGCTATAGGAACAAGTAAAAATTCTTCAACAATAGGCGAATCTTACAGATCATGTTGCATATATAAAAAGATCATTTATGGACAAAAATCATTGAAGACATTCACTTACAATGGCCTTCTATTCAGATAATTTATGAGCAGAAAGTTGCTACAGGCTGTAAATACAGAAATTGATAAGACCAAGAAAGAAATTGAAAATAAGCCACCACAAGCTGTTCAACTCATAACATTTTTTAACAGAAAAAACAGGGAAGAATTAGAAGAGTTGAAAATTCCTGACAGAACAGAAGCCATCCTTCAAATTAAGAAAGTCTTGAATAAGAAAAACATGATGAATAATTTGAAGACAGGAGTAAAGATAAAAACTTGGCCATCACAAGATTTTGTGCCAAATACAAAGTATTATCAGAAGCAGGTTTACCAAACATTCATGCATTGAATGACAAATTAATGCCACAGAAAGATTATGATTAGAAAATCAGAGCTCATGCTAAGGAGCAAGCTAAACAGCCTTTGCCTCAAGGATCTCCAAGTCAAAAAGTACTACTTCAATATTTTGAAAATTTATTCTTTTTGGAGAACAAAATCAAGCATATGTTCACAGTAAAGCCAAACTTTGTTAAATATATAGAGGCTGATGAAAGTTATAGGAAATTGAAGAATATGAAGTTCCCCACTACTGAACAGTGGCAAGAATTCACAGATCTGATGTGGATTTGACAGGTAAAGGACAAGAAAATCATATAAAAAATTCATATTCTACTGTTACTTCATGGTGAAAAAATTAGTGTCAAAGTGTATCAGGGTCAAAGTGTATCAGTAAAATCAAATTGTTACTGTTGGTCATTTTTCAATTACAGCAGTGAAACAGTGAAAAGCAAAGATAAAGAGTTTCAGAGTTGAGAGTCAAAGAAAGGAATGTTCTACAACCACTTTCCACGAGAAGATGCACCTAATGCCAGCTATTCTCACAGCACGTCAAAAATCAGTTTAGATAAGATAAATAGTTTTATTTTTCCTTGTAAAAGAGGACAACTTGCAAACTGTTTTGCTGTTGTCCCTCTTCTTATGTTCTGTTTCCTATTCTTTCTTGAGATATTATCTCAAACTTTAGATATATATGTGTATAAATACTTCATTATTCGAAGTATTCAAGGTGGAATAAAATAATCAAGATTACTATAGACTTTTTTGTTGAAACATTAGGATTTTATGTGAGTTAAGTTGAAGCAGCAGGCTGGAAATTGAAGCGAATAGACATCATAGCTAAGGATTCATGCGATGACCAGATGAGTATAGTATTTTCAAGTTTTCATTGTGTATCTCTTTAAGTTTCATTCATACATCCTATGTTTATTTCAATCATAAATGAAAAACTATGAGGAATATTATAGAATTAATGTAAAATGCTCTCTGTATTAACTAGTTTTCATTTCTATGTTTTCTACTAATTTCCAGACTTTAGAATTCTTAATTACTCTTTAGTATCGTTTGAACTCAATTTCCCTCTTCCTTTTCTGTGATCTAAGGATTCTTAATTTCCCTTAGTCCAGAATTCACCCACTTCATCAAAATAGCCTTTTAAAACCCTTGGAAGGTCATCTATCTTGCCCTTAGCATATTTGCATCTTTTGGCCTAGGTTTTCTAGTCTTGTTTGCTATAATTTGACTCCATTGCCCAATGGTTAGGTAGATATTTCTATGGTTTTCCTTTTAGTCATTTATTCCTACCAACATTCCAAAAAATCAAACCAATCTTTCCACTCGTAGCTAGCCTAAAACCCTTTATCAAAACAAAGCTAAATTTTAAGGAGAGATCCCTCTTCGGAGCTCAGGAAGGCTAGATCCTGAATTCCCAAAGCAGTTCTTGGTTACCCCTAGTTTCCTTAACTACAAAAATCCCCATCCCACAACCTGAGAATTACTAGGGTGATAATGA
>JAXQQM020072721.1:0-99289 GCA_034641835.2 Pinus albicaulis
ATTCCAAATAACTAGCTAACAAAAAGCCTAACATACGACCCATTTGGAGAGTCATATCTTGTTACAACAATATGCTAATTCTAAATGTCTCCATAAAATAATTAAATATTCTAGAATAATAATTATTAATTTAATATCTTAAATTAATAATTATTTTATTCCATCTTTATAACCTATGATTATATTTTATTTTTGGATCATCTAACAATTATAGGGCTGATCACACAATTAAAATAAAATACTTATTTAAAAGGTTGCCACCAAATTAAAAGAAAATAATAATTATTACAAAGTTAATAAAAAGATTAAAAAAATACTTATTACAGGGTTGGTTTGACATTTGGGTTTCATTCAATTAAAAAAATAGTACTCATTGCACCGTTGGTTTCGCATTTTCATTTCCATCATTACGAGATTAAAAGAAAATACTTACTTATTACAAGGCTGCTAGTTTAACATTTGGGTTTAACTCAATCAAAAGAAAATACTTGTTTCACATTTCAGTTTTCATCATTACAGGGCTAAATGAAAGAAGGAATTAACAAAAACACTAATAATAAAAATACCCTATTCTTGGTATGGTCAGACAATGAAAATATTACTGGGTTTTGCATTGAAGGGAAATGTACCTGTAATTGTAATTGACCCCTAATCGTTGATCATGCTTTACGAACAAACAAATTCTTCAATTGGAGGTTGCTATCCATCGAACCTCTTGAATACTCTACACGCCATTTCAGATAGAAGGATCCGCATTAAAAATGCTGGAATTTATTACAACAAAATACCATAAATGAAAAGCACAGCGCAAATGAATTAATTATATTATGTACCTAAAATTAAAATAAGCAAAGAGTAGAGCCGTGACTGTTTAGTTGCTCGATCGCCTGTCCTTGTACGTTGGACTCACACTCATCCAACCCATATTTAGAGGCACAAAAATATTCATGAACACATACAAACACACTCATGCACTTTGATTCACAAGCATCGACACAGAAAGAATCATCCACATGCACACTTACAAGCACAAGCACAGGCGCACAGACACACTTACAAGCACAAGCACAGGGAAAGAGTTGGTCTTAGAATGTCGCATATGTTTCTATAGATATTAATAGTGTTCCATTCAACGGATATATTGACCTCTGTCTCTTGAAGAATCGCTTCAGAGACAGAAAAATCTGCTCTTTGTTTCCTTCAACGGATATATTGGCCTCCATCTCTTGAACAACCATTAAACAATTCCACTCTTTGTTCACTTCAAGGGATATATTGGCCTCCTTATCATCTCCTCTCCTCTGAATTTGGATCTCAATTAAAGTTTTAAAATGCATTCCCTCCAGGCTCCGCCTTCTCAAAAAAGAAAATATATTTTAAAAGTTGGCTTCATCGTCCCCAGAAAAAACAAGTATAGTTAAAAAGCTGGCTGCACAGTCCCAAAACGAAAAGTATAAAACTGGCATGCTTTTTAGTATTTTAATTTTTTTATTTCATTTCAACATTTTTCTTTTTGTTTTTCAATTCTTTTATTTCTGGGTTTTATTATTACTTACCAATGTTGATTTATAGTGAATTTGTTAAATTTTCACATGTATAGTAAATTTATGAATTCATTACATTCAATTTGTGAATTATTTACAGTATTTTTGAAAATAGAATAAGTTTCATATGATTTGAGAATATATCTTATAGATATCTAAAGTGTTTTTTCTTTTCAAAGGATACATAGATGATATATCACATACACACTCTATTCCATTAATAAAAAAAGTTACATATATACATGAGGTATAGTCTTAAGATAGGGAAGCTATCTTGGACACTATTCAATAAGTTGGTTGAGAGAATATCTCAACCTCACACCAAACTAGGAACTTAGTTTTAGCTAACTTCTATTGAATAGGAACAGACTCTATACATAGAAAGTCACAACTGAAGACAAGTAGGAATTACATATTCCATCACTCCCCCTTTAATGACTACTTGTCTCAATATCCATCTGCAAAATCTACAATTGGTCATGTTTGGTAATTATACTAGTTTTGTTTGGTAATTACACTTTGTATCTTTTTCATTCTATTGTTGATGTCCATATAAAGAAACAACCATCTACCGAAATGCATGGGTTCCCAACCACTGCACCCGCCAGTCTACTAGAGAGTCTTTCACATACATGGTTCATCCAACCTCTTGATGAACTCCCCCTAGATATAGAATTCACCTCATGGAGTCTAAAACCAATATGGCCCACCCAAGTGTATCCATCCCGCATGACACACTCTTCCAGGGTGTTAAAACTCTCTGACAGAGTGAACATATAACAAAGGGTATGCGTGCCTCTTTGGGCCTTACAACATGTACAAACAATAAATGACATGTAGATTTGATCTAATTACAAATTGTGACTCATATTCTACCATGGTCATGAATCTATTCCACAAACTCACACAAACTCGATTTTCACTTTCGTTGTCCATCATCCTTTAAATGTTGTCGTTACTCATTTATATCATATTTTGAAATTTTCAAATATTGGGCATCTTTGTCTTTGTCAATTAGAACTTGGAACTCCATCCTTAACCTGTCATTTGTTAGAGTGGTCAATTATAACAAAAATAACTTCATATTGAGGTGACTAATCTCAATATGTATATTAATTTTTGTTTCAGAATACTTTCATCATTAAAAAACAAATCCCAGTTACCCAAGCATGCATTAACAAATATCTTGAAATCTTCTTCCATTAGATTGGCTGGCAATCCCCTTACAAATATTTTCTTGGTCCTAACACATTCTCCTATGTAACTTTGACTGTGATTGTCATTGTTGTTATAGTTGTTGGTTCTGATTGTGCTGCTCACTTCTGTTCATGCTCCATGAAGAGGGTAGCGATCAATGAGTTAGCGCTTTGGCAACACTCAAGTAGGCAGCGTAGATTTCTCCTCTAGGTAAGTAGGAAGACAATGCAAGGTAGCGCTCCTCCTCACATGCCAGCAAGAGTGGCAGTGTAGATAAGTAGGTCGACAGTGCAAGGAAATGCTCCTCCTCACACACCAGCAACAGTGGAAGTGCAAATAAGTAGGCAGACAGCGCAAGGCAGTGCTCCTCCTCACACGCCAGCAACAGTTGTAGTGCAGATAAGTAGGCATACAGCGCAAGGAAATGCTCCTCCTCACACGCCAACAACAGTGGTAGTGGAGATAAGTAGGCAATCAACGATCCTCCTCACACGCCAGCAATAGTGGCAGTGCAGATAAGTAGGCAGGCAACACAAGGCAGTGCTCCTCCTTACACATCAGCAATAGTGGCAGTGCAGATAAGTAGGCAGGCAGTGCTCCTCCTCACACAACTCCGCTCTTGTGTGAAATGTGTACTCCAAATTGTATGTAATGGTTAGATGAATTCCGTTCTCTGACATGACATCATTGCCATAAAATTCTCGACCAGGTTCGGTCACCATTGACTCCTTTCTCTGAAATATGTGTGAATCCACCACTCTAACACCTGTGTTGAAAGCATATTGAAACCAGAATTTGAGGACTCAACCCTTCTCAGTGGCCTCGTCCACCCTCTCGCTAACAAACAACAAGCACTCAAAAAATATTATTTGATGCGATACCAGAGAAAACACCACAGGATTTGTGGCATCATTGCCAAAACACACTAGGAGTCTCCAACAGCTCGAACAACCGCAGTAGGGTGATAGTCTCCAGGTCACAAATCACTTAAACACAAATAGGCCACCCTACAGGGTTCTTCTTGCTGATGCAGGATCCCTTGGGGAACAGCTTCTACTCACACATACCACCATGAGCACTTCTCGAAAGCAAGCTCACAATATTCTGCAGCAATTCAATTTGTGACACAGCATAATAAAGTCTAGTAGCAAGCGATACATAGAGAGATAGATCTCGATTTGGAGACGATTCTTCCTAAAAGGCAGTAATGGGAAATTTTTCCATAGAGGTCGTCGATGTCAGCCGACAAAGCTCCACCGTCACTACTTAGATGTCTCCCATGGCCCTGTTGTAGAAATCGACCCAATTGGGTGCCATGATACAACATGTCTGCAACTCCATACACTTCTTGTAGCACCTGGCACACTTTGACAACATCTGTACATCCAGTTCCAACCATAACCAATTTCACCAATGCTTGATCATAAACCTCGTTACCAGAAGGCATCCCTGAATTCACAATTATGTCTTCCATAGGACGAGTATGATTATCATCCTCCTCAATCACAATAGGTTGGGTTGGCGCAAGACTATCATCATTCTGCAAATGGATGCTATTGTAGTGCTCTCCATTGTGATATGATAAATGGAGGGTGCGCATACCTATTCTATTGAAGTTGCGTATGCGCCATTGGGGCGACATATGCCGGTGCATACAAATGTTTTCCTGGGTAACCAAGGAAGCTGCTTGAAGTTCCATATGACCAGCCCATGTTCCATCTTCTTGCATACTTCAGAAATATTCATCAAAAGGCATGTCATCTTCAACAAAAGGTTCAAATTCTTTGTGATGTTTCATAATGTATTCTACAACAATATGAAGATATTTTGTGTACTCTTCTTCGTCACCTTCCAACTGATCTGCAATAGCTCTGAAAAAGCAATTTCCATCCACTGCTACATTAATAATTCTTAAACCTAAAGTTGCCAACTGTGCACTAAATTTAACCGTATCACCTGGTCTATTTAGCCTTTTAGCTGGAGGTTGAGTTTTGGGTTTGTATTTGACATTCTTTCCCTTGCCCTTCGCCATGCCCTTGGCCATATTTAGCGCTGGCAGGAACCGGCATATACGCTCAAACACTGAATCCCTCGTTCTTGCTATCTATGCTTCTCGAGTATAGTGATTCACATTATTGACACATCGTATATCTATCACCTTGCAGTTTTATGATATGACAGTGTGATAAATGGTGATCATTATACGACCTTCCTTCCAAGATACAACATGTCTGCAACTCCACAAAGGTTATGGATTTCTATAGATGAAGATCTACAGGTAGATCACATCCCACACATCGTCTATGCACACCGAATTGAAAAAAAAAATCACGCAGAATACAACACTACTCCAGAAAACATGATCACACAACGTTCCCAACAGCTCCAAAATTCCTCTATATTACAAAATATTGAGGTTCAATCAATCCATTACCAGGTTATCTATGTTTCACACATATTCTTTCAGGGCTCAGGTAGCGTGCGCTACAAGAGGCGAGTTGTTGTCTCTCCAATGATGTTGGTTGCACCAATGATGATTTTCATCTTTCCTTCCAGCCTTTTGGCTGTGGGAAGCGGAAACATAGATATACTCCTCAGGCATAAGTTATGAGAATGTGGATATCCCCTGCTGCTTGATGTTGATAATGACTTAAACCTTCTTATGCGTTATGCGTCTACCAATTCATGCATCCTCCACTCCAAAAGGGCAGATCCATAGGTACGCATGGCTTCTCTCACGCAGCTCCAAACTAATCCACGCAACAGCCCAGTCCATGCTGCTTCAGATCTGCATGCAGGAATTTTCAATATGTCGTAGGCAGCATATGTAAGAGGCAGCCCAGTACCGGTCTCGTAGGCTCCTCTCAGCTTTAGAAATTTTGCCTCTGTGGTAGCCCAGCTTCATTGCAGCCTTCATTGACTCTGCCCAGGCAAGCGACAGCATTGATAAATCAAGGCGAGAGTTTGTGCCTTTCTCACCTTTCCACAACAGCCAGCTCAAAGTGTTGTTTCTAACCACAAATCTCACGCAGAGGATATTCTCATCACGACACAAGCAACAATGGATGTCAAGGTTCCTTCGAAGAAATTGTAAGGGAAGAGGTGGTGGCAGTGTTGAGTAGCACTCCTCCTCAGCGTTCCTTTTTCTGCAGTGTTCCTCCACGCAGAAAAAAAAAACAGTGGCATGCAAGTAAAAATATTTAGCAAGCAACAAATGACTCAGCACATCAGCCAAGTTTTATTTTGTCTTCAAATCAACACATCAGCCAAGCACCGAAATTGCGAAGATCTGATGGCCTCTACTGGCGACCATGTGTGCATTGCCGGTAGCATCACAGAAAATGCGAGAATTGAGAAAAAATAAATAAAACCTCGTAACGGAGCCATTGCCATTTATGAAATTTCTATTACCATAATTTGTATCATCCTCATTTCGATCCAAGTCAGCTTCCTCACTAGAGCTCCTGGTGGGTTCTTCTTCTCCAATATTAGGTAATTGCCTACTCCTCATTGCAGGAGTCCGAACAGAAGAATTTTTCATGGAGTCATTAGAATTGAAAGTATGGACATCATCGGAACTAATCCTGGCCACTGTAAGAACGTTATCGAATTCTCTGCTAAAGGTTATACTTTCACTGTCGCTTGATACAAATGACACCGTGGATGTATCATACCAGCTTAGTTGTAAATGACACACAGGTCGTCTTATCTCATTGCTGGTAGCATCTGCTCTCAACTCTGCCACCGTTACATGAATCTCCCAGACTCTGTTGTTATCTTCTCCAACTCTGCCTTGTCAACAGATCCGAACAGCAGGACTCGTGGTCTTCTGAAAATCAGCGAACTCCTGGAACGATCCTACCATTGCACATGCATCCATGAAAAGGGAATTTTTGTTTCTACACAGCCTCTGCCAACCCAATCTTGATTTTGTTGTCAAACACATTGTCTCCACATAGTGCGCGACAGAAAACCCAAACCAATACTCAAAATATGGACAAACCTACACTTACGAAAAAAAAATATTGATATACTCTTATTTCCCTCAGCCCAGGAGGGGCCGAGGTCCAGGTCCATATGAGCTCCCATACCAAGATGAAATCTCACATACACATTCTATTCCATTAATCAAAAAAGTTACATATATACATGAGGTATAGTCTCAAGATAGGGAAGCTATTTTGGACGCACAATAAGTTGGTTGAGAAAATATCTCAACCTCACACCAAACTAGGAACTTAGGTTTAGCTAACTCCTATTGAATAGGAACAGACTCTATACATAGAGAGTCACAACCGAAGACAAGTAGGAATTACATATTCCATCATACATCTACTTTCAATTCTTTCTTTCTTTAGAAAATATGCATTACTCACTTTTTCATTTCATCTCCTCTCTCCATATTTTTCTCTTAAGATAGTTTTAAATTAAAATTGGTTAGCCTCACCATCCTTTAAAAAACAAGTATATTTAAATGTTGAGATTCTTTTCTTCTTTTCTAGTAATCTTTTTTGGATTTTCAACTTTTTTTTATTTTTTTATTCATGAGTCTTTTTACCTTTTCACATTATTTTATTACCTCTTTATTATTATTATTTATCGGCCTTGATTTATTTTAAATTTGTGAATTCTTAACATTCTTTTTTAAATTTAACTTATGTTTCATATTCTTTCGAATTTTAAATTAACGTATTTCTAATGGACGAATCAACGCTAAAATTAAAAAGCTGAAGTGAAATTGCAACTCAAATCCATTAACTTCTTTGGTGACATATGAAGAATGGCATGAGATTTAAATTTAGCATCTCATTAATTTCAATTGGTATCTAAAACAATAATGAAGTTTTTGTATGAACTAGAAATACTAATGCTTATTATTTCATGGGACTCAATTCACTATATAAATCCATGTTTAATGAATCTATACTCTTAGTGATTGGTACTCTAAATGACCTCTTGTCTCCCAACTATCTTGGCTCTTTGTCTCCTCCTACGTCTCTTTTTAATCTCAAATTTTAGTCTACATTTGAGTGTGGCATTCATTCTTAAAGAAACAGACAATCATTTTTCTATTGGATGGAAATTTAAGCATTGTGAAATTTTCCAATAAGGATATTTGGGATTATTTGGAAGGCCCTTGGAATGAAACTACAAATGTGGACACAAACAATCTTATTATAATATACTTGAATGACCTTATACATATCACATGGTTACATTTATATTTTCTCAAGGAAATTCTTTGTCATGGTAACGAGCTTGTGTATATTTATGATTATGAAAGAATAATGTATGTTCCAATTAGATAAACCTCTGTGGCACCCATTCTACAAATTTCATGACAAAAATCATTATTTCATTAAAAAAAGTGTACGTAGAACGATGGTTCTCATATTATCTTTTCAAGTACAATTTCTTCCCTAGAACATGGAAACCAAAATATAATTAAGAGGCTTGTTCTAGGAAATGAAATTCCAGGCCAAAATGGTAATGTAGAGGTTGTTCTATAACAAACAATAAGGAGTTTTCTTAAAGAATATGTTTTGAGAAACTTTACAAGGGAGTTTTGCATTTGGACAACTCAGATGCGCAAACAACTTTTTATGTTCCCTCTATTTCAACATTAATTTCTAATTCTAGAAATACTTTTTTTTCTATTATTTTCAAGAAAACCATTGTAGGGAAATGCATGGAGTGCTTCTCCATATTTTTGAATGGCATCCTTAATAAATCTATTGGTGTAGACCAACTTGGTAAACCTATACATATTTAAGCGCTACACATGTTGCTATAAATCTAGCCAAATGCCCAAAGACATTGGCAAAAACTAGTTGAGCTAAACCTTTGGGATAATTCAAGTACCACTTGACATGTTCTTGACGAGATTTTCTTAAACACATCCATTTTATTTATTTGAATCTTTATTTCTTCAGGTTATTATTTTATCCCTTTGTAACTTTCCTTTTAGGTATTAGGTATTTTTGTTTTGTTTTTAACATGGCTATATCAATTTCTTTTGCTATGTATTATACTACTTGTACTTTTGTTCCCATGGACATATTTTTTTGTTCATTCATTGGAAATTAATAAATTTGTCTCAACTTATTTTATCTACCTATTAATTATGTTTTTTTGATTATTTCTAACTATGTTTTATTAGTTTCTTCTAAAAAATAGAATATTTTCAATTTTCACTATTTATTGTTTTGAATAGAATTTCAAAATCATGGTCACTTTTTGCTTTGTACTTATATTTTCAGCAATTCATAATTACACAAGCCAATTAAAAAGCTTAAATAAAAAGTAAGTGTACTTAAAGAGATGACCAAGGAAATTAGAATAAATGTAGCTCACGCTGCATACTATGCGAACCATGAGTGGTTAGTCAAAAATTGTCCTAAGCTTATTTTTTATAGGCTATGACATATTTTACGTGTCAAGCAATAGAGACGCTACAAAAGATGATATTTTTTGGAAGAGATATCTCCCTTATACATGTAAAATTACCAAAATGATAGATCACTTATACAAGCATGTTCATGCAAAGACATTTTTGTATACAAGTCAAGCTTCCAAGTTTGCACTTTAAGTACAATCTAGAAGCACTGTTTGGAGATATTGATATATATAAGCATTCAAGTTTGAGAATTTGTTTCCAGATAACTTTGTTATTCGGATATACTTTTTCGGATATTAATAACCCATTTCCAATTTTCTCTAGTTAAGCATTTAAGTTGGAGAACTCGTTTCTAGATAAACTCATTATTTGGATATACTCTTTCATATATATTAATAATGGATTTCCATTTTTTTGCATCTTCTTGTAAATTTTTATTAAGAGGACAAACAAGAAGATGAAAAATATTTTTGAATTCAATTTTCACATTTATCAACATCTTTATGTTATTTTATTATTTCCCCATGTAACTCTAAAGGTAATATTTTATCAAAGAATAAAAAAAAAATCATTTTAAATCCCCCCATACAATGCTACACTAATACGAAAGGAAATTATAAGTGATAATATGTTTTGAATATATAACTTTTTAATTTGATTACATTGTCTAGGTATCATTTAATATTTTTTTTTCCACGTATTCTTTCTAGCTAGAAAGGTGGCACAAGAAAAAAGGTTGAAGATGAGGCTTACCATAATTCATACATGTGTAATAAAAAGGTTCAAGATGAGGCTTACAAGAATTCATACATGTGAAAAAAAAAGACACAACAACAAGTTTTATAATGTAAATAATGTTTCTTTAACTAAGTGATGGGTACTAACTATCAATATTTAATTGCTTCCGTACATTCTTAATACGAGTTTTTGGCCACCCATATTGACTTTAGCAACCATGGAATTTTCCGCTAATCGATCGTTCCCTTGGAGTGGCACATTGAACCTTAAGATATAAACATAGAAAAATAAATTATATAATGGATACAAAAAATATTATTCCTACTAGTGAGAAAAATAAATTACTGAAACTTCTAATCATACTTGTAATAAACCCACCCATAATGAAATCTAAAGATTCAGTGCCCTATAGTTGAAATGCATTGCGAATTAGAAAAAAATTATCTTGAAAATGTTGGGTATGTGTTATATTCTTTGCATTATTAGATACACATGTTATTTGTACACCTCATGAGAAATGGGGGGTTATAGTAAAACATTTGGTTCATTTTCAATGTCCACTTTTGATGATTTTTAGCACGCTTTTGGTGGTATAATGACACAATTATTGTAGTCCATGGTAATGTAATTCTAATTAAAGAAATGTATATGGTTAATGGATGTGACATAATGAACACAATGTATTGTAACACTGTAAAGTAATATTATATATTAAAAGAATTTCCTATTTTTCCAAATTTGGATTTCTAGGGTAAAATATCTATTTTAAACGTTTGTGTATGCCATTGCATTTTTGTGTTTTTTTTCTATCCATTTTATTTTGAAGACTCAATTGTTGATCACTCTACCCCTTTATTCATTTTTTATACTCAATATATGAGTCTGCATTACATCTATGATGTTTTTTAAATCTCCTCCTTGACATCAATGGGAGAGGGATATAAAATTCTACCAATATTATATTTTGTTGATCATACTTGTCGCTACCACTTAAATCAAATGATTCCAATTGAATAAATATAGAGAAATACATAGGAAACATACAAATTTTCCATCTCAAATTTTCCATCTCATAGTACACTCTAATACACTTTGCTCCTCTTAAAATTTTTCTTCTCCTTCTGACACAAGTATTTTTATTTTCTAATGCTTAAATGAGTTGTACTATTTTACAAAGCCACAATTAAATCTAATACAAAAATAAAATATAATATTGCACCAATGGTTGATCCAGATACCAAGATCTCACTTTTTTTATACCAATTAACCAAGTTGCATTTCTATTGTTGTACAACTTATCCATTGCATACTAATGCTTGTTCCAAAAGCCAAACTCCCCCCTGCCTTAACATGATAGGCTACTTGTGATCATTACTATTTAACCTAATTCTATTATCCAGTTATAAAATTGAAATAAGACATAACGTACAATATTTGAAAACTTTTCATTTATTTTCTTGATTGAAGAATCCACTACCCCTGAACACATGCTACTGCTAATCTTGTAGCTCCCCATGAGCTTATTCACTATTCTTGTCTCTTGCCTCCTAACATAAACCTATTATTGACAAAATTTGAGATATTCCTTCTTTTCTTTTTCTTATTAGATATTCGTGCAGATATATATTTACTTTTGACACCATCTTCACTTCAATTAATTTGTTCATATTTATTTCTAGCCAAATCAATTTTATGCACTACCCTCAATACATCTTTAGTGGACCTTTCAACTGACCATTATTCTCTTATTTCTCATCATCAATAATTTGTAGCTTCTTTATGTTAATGGAGGTGTTGATGTACCTCACTTTTATTTTATTGATGTGGTAGGAGACATACCATTCTCATACTACAATATTTCAATTTATATTTATTAAGGACATATGCATTGTTTGAGGTCCTAGTTGTTGTTCCTAAAATTTACCAAATTCTTCCTTACTTATTTTACATCCTTCAGATAAAAATGTGGCCTGATTTTTGTTATCTACCATTTGAATTACACTTAAAAAAATGTTAATTAAACCTTCAACAAATAAGACATGTTTAGCCTTTATTTTCTCATTGTCAAATCCAACTAGTTGTTTCCCCATTATTTTGGCTGATGTGTTGCCTCTGAGAATGACATTGGCCCTTTTGAAATCCTTTAGTGAGATAATTTTTCCTTTTTCTCCTATCATGTGACTTGAGAAATGACTATATACATTCCATTGGTCCTCTTTAACTTGACTACACAAAGCTAAAATACATTTTCTCATTTATTTATTCTTTATTTTTCCATGTCCTTGTGCTTTCTTCTTACATGTTTCATTTTAGTGCAAAAATTGGCCTACTTCTACAGTTACTTGTTGGGTGTCCATGATTATGATATTTGAAGCCTTGAGGGACATTCAATAATGGAGGAAAATAGTTTCAACTTAATACCATGTTGAAGGGAGTTAGTTGACAGTGTTCCTTCAAAAGTTACATGAGGAGATCATTTTTGAGGAACTCATTATTTTCCCAATTGATTTTTTAAAATTTAGTCCAATTGGATTTATGAAATTAATCACATATTTGTTGATTTATTACTCCATTTAGCATGCTTCTTTTACTGTTAAGATGAATATGTAAATTTGTTTGTCCTTAGCTTGATTTTTTCCTTTTTTTTGCATTGCTCTTATACCTTTTCTTCTTCATTGAATTCTCATTGTTCTTATATCTACAACATCTCTTATGTTAGCTGTAGAAGTTGTTGATGTAGGAATTGTTGTAAGAGGTATAGCCTCTAAAGGCACTACTAATTTTTTTTCAGCTTGGTCTTTTTCTTTGACCATTTACTCCATCTCAATTTCCATTTGTTTAGGATGAGCAGTATGCTCCCTGATGAGTTTCATCATATCATCTATGATTTATGGGACTCTATCTCCTAAATTTCTTTTGTGAGTGGATCTTTTGTGGCTGACATCTTCAATTGCTTCCTTAATGTTGATATATCTGCATTTTTCTTTTTTATTATATCTTTCATAGCTTGTACATTGGAGGTGTCATATCCTATCTTTACAACCAAATTCTCCAAGGATTTTATCCTTGTATCCTTGGACATAGAAGATATCTTCTCCATTTTAAGTTGTGACTAAACATTTTCTAATGACACCTGCAACTTAGACAAATTCACTGATGTATTGGTTACTATAGAAGATATCACTTCACCTTTTTTTTTCTTCATTTCCATCTGGTTGATGTGATGAATATCCTCGATGCTAAATTTGAAGGACTGCTTCTTGTTGTTTGCCACAATCGTAGGCTTTGAAATTTGAGCCTCCAGGAATTCCATGTGAATTTTCCCTTTTTCTGAGTCAGATGATCATAAGAGTCTGCTCTGAGAGCTAGAGGCTTGCTTCCAGAATTGATTGTATGTGTTGTTCTTCAAAATTTCATTCCTTAGTTTGATTTCCCTGAAGGTATCAAACATTGTCTTCTCCTTTTCTCTTGTAGCATCACTGGTTGTGGATATCTGAATATATTGCTATTGATTTGGCACAATATTTGAAGTAGTAGGGGAAGAGATGGGTTGGCCACCTACTGGGGAAGATCCTCGAGTGTCTTTGATGTTGATAATTGTCTCGTGCTCTAATTCTTTTCCCTGATCAATATCCATATGGATCCTGGCTCTTTTCCAAAATTTCATTTTCAATTATTTATTAGAAGTATCAATCACTGAAGGTGACTAATCTTCCCTTTATGTTTTTCCTATTTATTATTTCTTATCCTCTTTGTTCTATTTTGTTGTGGCACAAGGGTTTGCAATCCTGAAGTTGATATTGCCTGCTCTGCGACCTCCTGCAAAGAGTTTTCTACCCATTTTGTCTCATTCATAAACTATTGTATTTTTGGCATGTGAGTGTGAAAGTATGGTGTGACTTGTTTTCCACCCCTATTTTATAAATGATCCCAAATGGATCATAAGACTAGGTAAAGCTGTGAGTGAATTTCATCTCTTTCAATATTTTATCAGCTTCCTCTCTTACTGCCTTGTTGTTGCATATGAATGGTCCAATTTAAGATTTGGTCCTAAACTGTGACTTCTTCTTTGCTGAAAAAAATGCACCTCATCAGCATTTAGCATTTGTTTGATATACTCCAAGGAAAAAGTCCTCATTGGGAGGAATTTTGGAAATTTGTATGAATGTAATTCACATCCATAAACCCTCAGCTCTATGTAATTCTGGTATAAGTACCAGTCTCCTATTTTAGCTTGATTTTAAAGCTACATAATCGTTGTGATATCTTCACTTATACTAGGATCAACTCTACTTCCCATAATACTCATGGCTGGATGTAAAAATAACTCAATGAACTATTTTTAGTTGTACTCTTCTTGTTCTTTCATCAATAGAGTGGACCATAAGATGAGAGACGGTGGGTGTCAATAAACATCCATCTTCTTCATGGAAAATTGAAATCTTTCTTCGTGAAAATATAAAAACATGTAAATAATGATTGTTAGGATATTCCGACACATAGAAAATAGTTAAGAATAACTTAGTCTAGTATAGAGTTAGGTAAATTGTGTTTCTTTACCATGTGTACATTTGAAACTTATAATCCGACGATTACGATTTGTAGTGATCTGACGATTATCTCTCACCTTGGTATTAACGACACTTGATCCGTGGCTTAACACACGATTGGTGCATGATCTCTATTTAAAGAGGCATGGAGGGTCCATTTTTCGGTAATCATTTATGAGAGAAACATATGTAACCTTTATTTTTATATTAATAAATTTCCTGAAGTGGTCGCGTTGGCTCAGGTCGTGGATTGTTTCCCTCTTTGAGGGTTTTAACCACATAATTATACTGGTGTATTGATTTGTGATCTGTTTTTGAGCGGTGACCTTTGGTTCTTTATGTATGAAACTTACCCTATAAATTCCTACATGGTATCAGAGCTATTTTGAGGGTCGTGTCCGTTGTTGATCAAAATCCAAAGTCGGTTTGACTGTATGTGAATGGATTTTTGTAGATATACTATTTCTGAACACTTTTGGGCCTGGAGAATTGCTTTGTTATGTCCAGAGCATATATTACAGTGAGGAACTCCTTTCATTTCATGCCAAAAGGTTTCCGGTTGCCAAAGTTATGAAAATTTATATCTGGAGGTATAAAGCATCTGTTTTGCAGTTATATTTGTTAATAGTTATGCTTATTTCAATTTCCTTTGTTTATTTTTGGTTTTTTGGGTTTTATTTATTTTCCGGATCTACACACTCTTCTCTTTGTATGCTCTTTTCTCTGCGCTGTGTGAAATTTCGAGAAATCAGAAACATGAAAAGGGATTTTTTTGCTACGTATGCTTTTTCCCTGCGTCTTTGTGCAATCTTGGGAAATCAGAAATAGTGAAAAATTTGATAGTTGCCAGTAAGGGTAACCAAAAATCTAACATTCTCCCATAAGGCTTGCATTTCGTTTTTTTTTTCTCAGTTTTTGTGTCTTTTTGTGCAGGAAAATGCACGCACACCGAAGACTAAAAAAAAAACCCCTTCCTCCTTTCAAACAATAACAGAATCCTTTTATATCTCACTTGATGAGGGGTTAGTTTATGAGAATAGAGATCTTGGGTTTAAATCTCTTTCTCAATCTTATTTTGTAAAAAACATTTCTTAAAAGGGGCGGATTTTTTTTTTTTTAACGTCGCACTTCATCTCGCTCCTGTAACTATTTGGCATCTTCCACTCATTTTTTCAAAAAGGCATAAATTTTCATCAGAAAGCCATTTTTCGGGCCATTTTTTTTAAACATCCTAATGTTTCAATATCTTTCCATTGGAACAGTTAGTTTCAGCTTTTCTCAGGTTCAATTTTTTTTTTAAATGGAAAGTGCATGCCCGATTATTCTTAATAGCACCAATTATTTCCAACGGCTACCTCACATGGTAGATATACTTAGGAGTAAAGGGTTTTACAGAATAGCCATAGGGGTAGAAACTAAACCTTCTAATTATGATAAAGTCGCTAAATGAGAAAATAAACAAGATCAAGCACGAGGGTTGATAAGAATGTCCATTTCTCAAGATCTTCGATTTCATATCCTTGACATTGAAACCCCTCATGAAGCCTTAGATAAGCTAAATAATTTCTTTGGTATTCAAAATAAAATCATGGCTCACCAGCTTGAAAATGAGTTGCTTACTTTCGCCCCTAATAATTTCTCCTCTGTTGAAGACTTTTTGTCCAAATTCAAGACCCTTTGACTTATTTTAGAAGGTTGTAAGGTCAAGAAGGAAGATAGTAGCCTCATCTATTGAATTCTTGCTAAGCTTGGCCCTACTTACTCTGTATTTTTTTCCGCCTTCCATTCCAGTAGAGAAGCCATCATTTCTCCAAGAACCACCTACAAGAATCCCTCTTTTGATTCCTTTTGTGATTCTTTGATAAGAGAACAAGAAAAACTCTTACACCTTAGTCTTATAAATTCTGTAAATGCTTCTAAGAAAGCCTTAGCAGCCCAACAACAATCATATCAAAATAATCCCAAGAAGCAGTATCCTAAAAAGTATGGTGTGAAACCAAACAAGGGTCCTAAGCAATTTCAGCTGCAAACTGAAAACGCAACTCACCAAAATGATAAAGAATATAAAATCAAAGGAAAGAAAATAGATAGACATTGAAAATTTTGCAATCGTGATAGACATATAGAGTCCAAATGCTTTAAGAAGATAGAACCCTTAGAAGCAGCAATGAAGAAGCACAACATCAATTTGGAGCACTCTTCACCTTCATCTTCAGGAATGGCACTTTATGCTTGTGGTTGTCAAGCATCAAGATCTGGTTATGCATTAAATGTATCTTCCTCTTCTCACTCTCATGAGTGGCTCATTGATTCTGGAGCTTCTTATCACATGGTAGAAAATAAAGCCATGTTTTCTTTTTTAAATGATTGTAACACCAAAGATATTTATGTTGGTGATGATAGATCTCTTAGGATATGGAACCATTCATCTCGATAATGGTCAGTTTAATGATGTACTATGTTTTCATACCTTGTCATGCAACCTTCTCTATGTTTATCAGATAACTCGTTCAGGTGAAGGGAAAATAGTAGAATTCTCACCTCATGATGTTGCAATCAAGGACCTCAAAGATCCTAAACATATTTTAGCTATACTGGCATTGCTGATGATTCCATAAGGTTGTATAATTTTGAAAATTTTGGCTCATCATGTCTTCCCTCCATTTTTGTTGCTCATAATGATTAAGTGAGCAAACTTTGGCATGAGCGATTTGGTCACTTAAACTATCACTCTCTTGAAACTCTATGTAAGGAAAATATGGTGACGGGTCTTCCTATAGTATCTTGCTGAGATGGTGTGTGCTCCAGATGTGTACTCGAAAAACATCATCGGGATAGTTTTGACAAATGTGCCTCTCGGCACGCTTCAGCCCCTTTGCAGCTTCTGCATAGTGATTTACGTGGTCCACTTCTTGTTGTTTCTTTCTCTGGTTGCAAGTACTTCTTAACCTTCATTGATGATTTTTCCAGACACACTTGGGTATACTTATTAAAACTCAAGAGTGAATTTTTTAACATGTTCTTGGCCTTTAAGGCCTTTGTTGAAAAAACATCTGGACATCAAATTCTTATGTTAAGATCAGACAATGGAGGAGAATATGTTAACAACAAATTTATCAACTTCTGCACTGAGCTTGGCATTCAATTGCAACATAATGTTCCATATACTCCACAACAAAATAGTGTGGCTGAAAGGAAGAATCGTACCTTAAAAGAAATGGCTAATTGTATGCTTCAATCTAAAGGACTTGGCCTCAATTTTTTGGCAGAAGCCATTAACAGTGCAAATTACATAGTAAATCACACTCCTACTAAGGTTTTAAATAATATAACTCCAGAAGAAGCTTGGAGCTCAATAAAAACATATGTAAGTCACTTTCATGTTTTCGAAAGTGATGCTTGGGCCCATATTCCAGATGCGAAACATAAAGTCTTAGAACCTAAGAGTGAAAAATGCATTTTTGTTGGATATTCTAAAGATGACAAAGGATATAGATATCTTCAACCAAAATCCAAAAATACAATCATTAGAAGAGATGTAAAATTTGATGAAAATATATTGGCCTGCGAGCCTAGTTCGGCGGGTGTGCCACCTTTGGCCTGCGAGCCCGATTCGACATATGTGCCACCTCTCTCTCTCTCTTCTATTTTTAATAGAATTCCTTCTAGTTCAGATGATGACAGGGAGGATGAAAATCCTCCTCCAACTCTTGAAATTTTTCCTTATACTCCATCGCTTCCAAGATGGGTCCGCTCTATTTGGGATGCAGCAAGTTCTCTTGCAGGTGACCCTGCCGATCGACGACATACATGTTCTCAGTTCGAAAGAGCTTATTCCTTATTGGCTCAAGTTCTAGAAAAGCCTGATCCAGAAACCTTTGAAGAAGCTTCCAGTCATCCAACTTGGGATGAAGCTATGAATGAAGAATATCGTTCCTTATTGGTGAATGATACTTGGGATCTTGTTCCTCTTCCAAAAGGAAGAAAACTTGTCAGATGCACATGGGTTTACAAAAAAAAGTTTGGACCAGATGGAAAATTGGATAGACATAAAGCTCTTCTTGTCGCTAAAGGATTTTTACAAGTTGAAGGCATTGACTATACTGAAAACTTCTCCCCTGTTGCCAAAATGAATTTTATCTGCCTTGTTTTTTCCCCTGCTACCTCTTTTAAATGGGAAGTCCATCAGATGGATGTTAAATCTACCTTCTTACATGGAAATTTGCATGAAGAAATATACATGGAAAAACCCCCTGGCTTTATCCAAAAAGACTCTAGCCTTGTTTGTTGCTTTAGGAAGTCACTCTATGGTCTCAAACAAGCTCCTCGGGCTTGGTATGCCAAAATGTATAGATTTCTCTTAGATAATGGCTTTTCTAGGTTTCATTCCGACAACATTGTCTACACCAAGAAAGTGGGTAAGTCCTTCACCATCCTTGTTATTTATGTTGATGATCTTATCCTTACTGGTAGTGATCCAAACCATATAAACCACGTGAATTCTAGCCTCAAAAATAAGTTTGAAATGACAGACTTAGGACACTTGCATTATTTCCTTGGTATTCAAGTATTGCAATCAAAGGAAGGCATTACCCTCTCTCAGTCCAAGTATGCTTGTGATCTTCTACACCACTTTCACATGGAATACTGTAAGCCAGCCCCTTCTCCATTTTAGTATGGAGTCAAGCTTTTAGTCAACTGTACTACCCCTGACGTTGATGCTACCTTATATCATCAACTTGTTGGTAAATTTTTGTATCTAACCCATACCCATCCTGAACTTTCCTTTGTCGTTGGTCTTGTCGCTCGATTTATGCACCAACCTCATGAATGTCACTAGAAATCAGCCAAAATAATACTTCGACATATTTTAGGTACTATTCAGTTTGGGATTCATTATAGCGTAGAAGCATTTCCATTGTTGTTTGGTTTCACTAATTCTGAATGGGCTGGTGACCCTGATGATCAAAAGTCGACTGCAGGATATGTATTCACTCTCGATTCAGGACCTATTACTTGGTATTGTAAGAAACAAAGTGTCAACTCTCTTTCTTCGGCAGAAATAGAGTATCGTGGTGCAGTTGAAGCCAACAAGGAAGCCATGTGGCTTCGTCAGATCTTGTCTAAATTTGGTCTCCATCAACAACATCCAACTACACTATGGTGTGATAATTAGAGTGCCATTAAGCTATATAAAGATCCAATTTAGCATCAGCGTATTAAACACATTGAAATCCACATACACTTCATCAGAAAGCTCATTCATGATCGTGTTCTTGAAGTGCGGTATTGTCCAACCAATGATCAAGTAGCCAATATCTTTACAAAGGCTCTCACAGAAGAGAAGTTTACCAAAATTTGATCCATGCTTGGAGTTCAGGAAGTTTTCATTAAGGGGGGACAGGCTCTAATGCCTCCTTCCTTCTCCTATTATGTCACTTTTGTAAATCCTTCAATCCTATCCCAATTTTTTCTTAAGGGGGGATGTTAGGATATTTCGACACATAAGAAATAGGCTCCTTTTGTGTCACCTTTGTAAATCCTTCAATCCTAGCCCAAGTTGCTCTTAAGGGGGGATGTTAGGATATTTAGACACATAGGAAATAGTTAAGAATAAGTTAGTCTAGTGTAGAATTAGGTAAAGTGTGTTTCTTTACCATGTATATTTGTAGCTTATAATCTGACAGTCATGATTTGCAGTGATCCAACGATTATCTCTCACATTGGTATTAACTACACTTGATCTGTGGCTTAGCACTTGATTGGTCCATGATCTCTATTTAAAGAGCATGGAGGGTCATTTTTTCGATAACCGTTTATGAGAGAAACATATGTAACCTTTCTTTTTATATTAATAAATTGATTGAAGTGGCCACGTTGGCTCAGGTTGTGGATTGTTTCTCTCTTTGAGGGTTTTAACCATGTGATTATATTGGTGTACTAATTTGTTATCTGTTTGTGAGTGGTGACCTTTGGTTCTTAATCTACAGAACTTACTGTGTAAATTCCTACAATGACATAAGTATACTTAAACCCATCCTCTATATGGAATTTCACAAATTGGTCATGGATGTTGTTTGCTAGGAATTTACTGAAGTTAAACATAATTGAGGGCTTGGAATCTGTGGATAATATAAAGAAAAATGTTATAATTTTGTTTTCAACCCACTAGTCAAATTAATACCCAAGCACATATGAAATAATGGTTACTATATGATGTGTATTATCAGGGAATGTTGATGAGGAATATGGAGGGTTTTCTTCCACAAAGGGGGATTTTCAGTCAAGAAAATTTCAAGGGTTTTGGCCCTCTTAACGAAATCTCACTTTTGGTATAGCTCTATGAGGGTTTCATGGGAAAAGGGTGTTTTATTTTCTGTTGAGGGCCCCTTCATCATTTGGATAATGGATTGGCCATTGAATGTAAATAAGACTTCACCAATAGTGGAAATTACAGCTCTTTGATTAGGGACATAGCATGCATGGCACCTTATGATAATTTCAAGGACACTATGGGTTTTAAGAAAAATGTAGTAGGGTATATTGGTGTCCCATAATCCAATGTGAGCAGCTTCATCAATTATTTTATCTTATAACAAGTAGTAAACATCAAATAGCTCAAATTCACAGAGGGTCTCGTAAATTTTGAAGTCTCTTTCTGCAAGGTTGATATCGTATAGGCCTACAAGAGGGTGAACCATGGGGTTAAAGGGATCTTGACCTTTATATTTGGGAGGCATGATTGGTTCAGGCTTAAAAAATGATGAATTTGATAATTGTGTAGATATGCAAGAATAGAAAGGAAATTTGAAAGGAAAAAGCAGAAGAATGGAGGAAATTATTGTGATATGTAGGTAGTTGATATATTTCCCAGATTTTCTTAGATCTATAATAATTAGAAATGGAAACTTGTAGCAGAAATAGTATTAAGAGAGCAAGGTAAAGTATTGAAACATGCCGAAGGAGGAAATTTATAATTTCCCTGGGTTTCCATTATTCATGGCGCGAGTCTGTTGCTTAAATGTTAAGTAAATTAATTACTTATTGGGTTGATTTGAGCGGGAGCGGAGGTGATTGGAGGGAGAAATGGGTGGATGAGGTGGCGCAACGAGTTAGGCAGATGTGTAACGGTCATGGGGATCATTTTGGCTATGGAAGAGACTGCTTTCAAAGGGGGTAGTATGCGGTAATTGGTTTCGGTGAGGGGAGGTATGAACTCATCGGAAACTGCCACATTGCTGTGGGTCCGGGTTCTAATACCGCCAATTTCAGACCCCCCCGAAAGTAAAGTCTAGATGGTGAGGGGGGAAGAAAAGTGGTTTTAGTTGTGAGATTAAAAGATATAGGTTAATATTATGGGAAAGGTGGCATGGGTTTAATCATGATGTGATAGGATCAATGGTGGAGTCAGGAAATTAAATAAAGTATGCACGGGATATTATGAAAAGGAAAAAACTTAGGGAAGTGGAAAATAATGCCCAAAAACCATTAAATGGATCAAAAATCCAAAATTAGGACAAAACTCTTATCCCTCTATTTTTTATAGCATGTAAAATGTCAATATAACTTAGGATGAAATTTCATGCGTTTTTCTAAAGTCATGCTTTCTCTTTCTGCCTACCCTTTTCTTCTAAACTAGCATTTTTCATCTTTTCTTTTGTAGGGTGCATTTAAACTAGCAGACCCAGATCATAGTTTTTATGAAAATCTATCCTACTCTATCCCTTATTTCACCTATTGATTTAGATTACACTGTTGAGTCAAATTCATTTCTACCTAGCTACTGATTTACCAAGATTATACTATTTGGTAATTTTTTATTTGCGATCCTATTCTACAGAAATTCCAACTTGTTCAATCATGATTATACTATATATATTGAACAAACTAACTTATCAGTAGTGGAATTTTGACTTGCAGCACTTTCAGTATTTTTATTTTGTGGGGTTTTCTTTTCTTTTCTTTCATTCTTTTTAACTTTTTGTTTTGTCCTTTTTTTTATTCTCTTTTTTGAACATACCCTCTTTTCTTTCTTTCTTTCTTTTTTCATATTTTTTTTGGAATTCATTTTAATATTGAAATTTATATACAATATGAAATTTAAAATATAAAATACTCAATCACCTTGAGATCCTATGACTTATAGGACCCTAACATAGGTTTCGCATATGCCAGGAGAGGTTTTCCTTTATCAAGGAAAATATGTCATGAAGCTGCTGGAGAGATTTGTTATGGTGGACAGTAAGATTGTGTCAACATTGATGGAACTCAAATTTAAGAAGTTGTGTGGAAAATTTGTTAGGCCCGGGTTAGGAAATCCCACCAATTATCGACAACTCATGGGGGCCCTGATGTTCCTAGTGAACTCCCATTCGATCGTATGTTTTGATATATCCTCGAGGCATAATCAACCATGAGATGAGATACACTGCCGGGAGTTTGAGATTCCATGTATATAGTGATGTCGATTAGGCTGGAAGTGTGGTGGATGACAAGAGAACATTTGTATGTTGCTTCACCTTGGGTTATATTTTGATATCATGGATGAGAAGGAAGAAAAATTCGATGGCTTTGAGCACCGTTGAGGAAAAATACATTGGAGGAAGTATGGCATGTTGTGAAGCTATTTGGTTTTGAAAGCTATTTGGTGAGTTGTTTGGGCATGTTCTAGATACTACTGTTTTCCTTTGTGATAACCATAATGGAACTTTTCTTGCTAATAATCCTGTGTTCCATGATCGATCCAAGAATATTAATATCAGTAACCACTTTATCCAAAATATGGTACAACGAGGCACTGTAAGGATCGATCATATAGGAACTGGTGAGCAGGCCATGGATATTCTCACAAAGCTCTTGGGGAAGGTCAAGTTCGTAACCTTATGTGAGAAGCTTGGAATCTTGGAAAGGAACCTATTCTGACAGTCCTCCTTGAGTTATACTATGAGCTCTAGGAGCTCCAGGGGGCTTGGGGATAGTTTCTTGGAGCTAAAAGCACACACAAGGCTATGTTTGTTGAAGCTTGTCGTGATTTTGCCCCACCTCTATCATATTGAGTTGATTAACCTCGCTTTGATCTATGCCCCTCATGCATCCTACCCATGGAGATTTAGACTCATGGGAAGTACCTCTTGTTTGGCCAATAAGGTGGGAAATGTGGATCAATACCAATAGCAAGATCGATGGACACATTGGATATTGTCATACTCTCTATGTCTATGATGGCACGTGTCCAACACCTTGACGTGGGATAAAGTATGATGAGGTTCTTACCTCTAAACTGACTTCGGGTCAGTAAACTATCTTCGGGTTAGTATGAGACTCTTTTTTTATTCCAAGAGAGGTTTTAACCTCTAAGATAGCTTCGCGTGAGGGTGATTTTTTCGTGACTCGCCTTTTGTTCTCTTTGCGAAGAAGAGCTAGCAAGGAAAGATATGGCATGATGATGCAAGATGTTATATGATAGTACACGATGGTACTGATTTCTGGATGGCACAGGTGGATAGATGAAGTTATCCCTAGTTGATACGGGGTATTAATTTTGGGCAACTAGGTCCAAACTCCATGTTTCATTTCTCATATGACGATGCTTATACCTTCATTTTATTCCTCTTTCGGAGAGGTGAAAAATTGATCTGAAGATCATCTTGTTTGTATGAGCAAAACATATATTTTGATTTTAGTTTCCACACATGTGCAAGATCGACCAGATTTGTAATGTAGGATCACAAGCCTAATATATGTGTCACACACCCTCACTCATGGATATAAATTGGAGAGAATTGGATATCATTTTCTCATCATCTCATCACACATTCTCTCATTGTGATAAAATTGGTTCGATAACCTTTGAAGGCTTCTTTCCTACACACGTGCAAAGCTAAAGCTCGGGAAATTTGTGGATCTTTTTTAGATTTTTTTTATTGTCCATTGAAAAGTGTTGACAGTGGTAAAAAATTGACCATTTGACTTCCAAAATTTGCTAAAAATCTGGTTTTTGAAGGCCATACAGCCAAGCACAAAAATCGAGGAAAAAGGAGTAGGTTATCGAAGCCCTATATTTGCAGCGTTTACTTTCTACGTTGACTGTCCTATGTTGAATTTTATGTGTTGAATTTGGTTGACCAATGTTGACTTTTGATGAGCTACTGTAGAGGGCTATGTGTGACATTTTGGAGGGTTGGCTGATCTGATGTTGAGAAATAATTTGTTGGCTGGTGCATCCTATTAACTGTCGTAACACACACTATCCTATATCTTTGTTGGATAAGAAGAATTTTAAAATCTGATCTATATTATTTTATTGTCTTCCGTTGATCTATTATTGTGTTCTATCATCATTTTACTTTCATGTTTATGTGATTTGTAAATTGAATCAGGCCTAAGAAATATTCAAGTAAATTTACATTAAGCATAGAACTCTACCCTATGCTAGATTTCGATAGCCTAGCCTAACCTACTCTACCTTGGCCTACCTTACCATAACCTATCTTACCATAGCCTAGCATAGCCTAACCTACTCTACCCTAGTGTAATCTGGCATAGCCTAGCCTAGCCTAGCTTACTCTAACCCAACCTAATCTACTCTATCCTAACCTAGCCTATCTTACTCTAGCATATCCTACCCTATGCTCACTTAAACTAGCCTAGCCTAGAATATTCTAGCCTACTAGCCTCTTTCCTAACCTAACTTATACTATCCTACTCTACTATACCCTATTGTACGCTACCCTGGCTTAGCCTAACCTTGTCTACTTAAGCCTAGCCTAGTCTAGCATACTCTAGTCTAGCCTAATTTAGTCTACCTTAACCTAGCCTACCTAAGCCTACTCTCACCTACCCTATCCTACCCTAGCTTAGACGACTCTTGCCTACCCTACCCTACCCTAGCTTAGCCTACTCTATCCATGCTCTATCCTAGCCTGACTAATTTAACAACTATCCTGGCCTCACCTACCATATATTAAGTATACCTTAGCATACTCTAGCCTGGCCTAGCTTATCCCACCCTTGCCTACCCTAGCTTAGCCTACTCTATCCTATCCTAGCCTAGTTTAGGTTGGCCTCACCTAGCATAACCTACCTAGCATAGCCTAGCCTAGCCTACCCAAGCCTACTCTAGCATAGCCTAGCTTACCCTACTCTAGCACAACATACCCTAGCATATTTTAGCTTAGCCTATCCTAGCATAACTTACCCTACCCTAGCTTACACTAGCCTAGTCAACTCTTGCATAGCCTACTCCATGTTAACCTAGCCTACCCTAGTGTACTAGCCTAGCTTAGCCTAATAGCCTAGCCTATCCATCCCTAGCCTATAATAGCCTATCTTATCCTACTCTATCCTAATCTACACTAGTATAGCCTACTTTAACTTACCCTAGGCGATCCTACCTTAGCTGCTAGGTTAACCTATCCTACTCTAATGTACTATAAAAGCCTACCCTAGCAGCCTACCCTAGCCTTCCCTAGCCTATTATAGCCTAGCCTAGCCTACTCTATCCTAATCTACTCTAGTATAGTCTACTTTATCTTAACATAGGCAAGCCTAGCTTAGCCTAACCTACTCCAGTCTAGCCTACTATACCTTAACCCACTCTTGCCTATCCCACTCTAGCCTAGACTCGCCTAGCATATTAGCCAACTTTAGCCTAGCCTAGCCTAGCCTAGTGTATCTTAGCATATCCTACTCTTAACTAGCCTAGCCTACTCTAGCATCCCTTAGCTTAATCTATCCTAAACGAGCCTAGCCCAACCTAACCTAGCTCACTCTAGCTTAGCTTACTCTAGCTTAGCCTACTCTAGCCTACCTTAGCCTACCCTATCATACTCTGGCCTAAGCTAACTTTGTCTAGCCTACCCTACCCTAGATTAGTCTAGCCTAGTCTACTCTATCTTACTCTAGCCTACCTTAGTCTAGCCCAGCCTAGCCTAGCTTACTCTAGCCTAGCCTAGTCGAGCATACTCTAGCCTACTCTAACTTATCCTAGCCCACTCTAGCCAAGCTTGGCTGACTCTAGCCTAGTCTACAATAGCCTAGCCTACTCTAACCTATGGGCATGCTCGAGCCAAAGCTATCCTAGTTTACTTTTCCCCAACCTAAATTTCCCTGCCTAGCCTACTCTAGCCTATCCTAGCCTAGTGCTTTAGTGTGGCCTACCATATGCTACCCTGACCTACCCTATTATAGCCTAATATAGCATGGCCTACACTATGCTACACTAACCTACCCTAATCTATCATACTCTTGCCTAGCCTAGCCTAGCCTAGCGTAATATAGCCTTGCCTACTTTATCCTACCATAGCCTACTCTACTATTTCATGGCCTAACCCAACTTACTCTTTCCTATCCTAGCTTAGCCTACGCTAGCCTAACCTACTCTTTCTTATCCTAGCCTAGCATACTCTAGTGTGGCTTAGCCTATGCTACCCTAGCCTACACTACTCTAGCCTACTCTAGCCTAATATAGCCTTGCCTACTTTAGCCTACCATAGCCTACTCTACTCTTTCCTAGCCTAACCAAACCTACTCTTTCCAATCCTAGCTTAGCCTACTTTATCCTAGCCTACTCTTTCCTAGCCTAACCTAGCCTAGTCTACTCTAGCATGGCCTACCCTATTCTAGCCTATCTTAGCCATAGAATAGCATATTCTAATCTAACATAACCTACCATACCCTAATTTAGCCTAAATTGACCTACCCTCTTGAAACCTACTCTAAACTAGCTTATTATATCTTAGCTTAACTAGCTTAGACAAGCATAGCCTAGCGTAGCCTAGCTTAGCCTACTCTAGCCTTACCTAGCGTAAACGTCACCTACTCTAACCCACTCTATCTTTAGCTTAGCTTAGCTTAGCTTAGCCTACTCTACTCTAAACCTATATAGATCTATAAAAGTGTATTGTAGTTACCAGATTTAATAAAAACACATATTCAAAACCAATTTTAAAAAAAAAAACCTACATTATAGTTTACATTTATAATATAAATTTGAATATAAAATCATAATTACTTTATATTATATAAGTTAAGAAAAAATTTATTTTGTATTATATTATTTTTGTACTATTAATAAAATATAAAGTAGGATTTAATAAAATATTAATTATCTAAACTTGGGGATTGAAAAATGAAATGAAATAAATAATATTAATAAAAACCTATTTAGAAAAGATGATTTTTAGAGTGACAAGTTACACCACTAATTACGCCGTAAGGCGTTACGGCGTTATTATTTGAAAAAAACTTTCCTGATGTGCATCGTGTCATAATGTGAAACCCTTAGATTATATGTTAGACGATGCAAACATTTTCAACCCTTGATCCAAAATTTAGTTTACAATGCAGTTATGAAGGTAGGGCATTGGGCGACCTAGACATTCTCGGATTTCAAAGAGGCATAAGTGTTACAGGGTTTTTGTGTTGTCTGTGTGTTGATAACAGGGGTTTGTTTCTTAAGGTTTGCAGAAATGCATATGGAATTGACATTGGCCGCGGCACAACCAACAGATAGGGGTATTCAACACAATAGTATTCGAAAACGAGCTGAAATGGTACACGACGGAGCCAGAACAGGGCAAACTCAATTACAGCCTTGCAGATGAGATGCTGGCTTTCTGTAATGCCAACAATATTTCTGCTCGAGGGCACAATATCTTTTGGGAAAACCCAAAATACAACCCTTCTCTGCCTCATGCCTCACAGAGTATTTCTATTCTTTCCCCCTTCAACCCACACCTACAAGATTTTCTTTTGGTTTTTCTATAGTTTCTATCCCTGCAATGTTCTTTTAAACATCATCAGTTGTTGTTGTTTTGACTATCTATATCTTGCAAGATGATGAACGACGTTTGCGGCAAGAAGAAATAATCCAGATGGTACTCCCTTTTCAATCTTTCTATACAAGTTCGTTTATGCTGCCAGCTGGTTATGGGTATTTTTATTGATTTATTTATTTGTATTTTAGCAAAGCAGAAATCAAGGCATTTTCCGTTTGGGTCTGCAATGGCCAAGACAATCCTTGGAAACGAGCCATATCAAGTCAAATATTCAATGCTCTGCTCTTCGGTTTTTTTCATTTGACAGTGAGCTAACACTATAATCTTATGGATGTTCTAATTCTAAAAAACACTATAATATTATGGAGAGGTAGGACATTGGGCGACCTGGACATTCTCGAATTTCAAAGAGGCGTAAGTGTTACAGGGTTTTTGTGCTGTTTGTGTGTTGATAACAAGGGTTTGTTTCTTAAGGTTTACAGAAATGCATATGGAATTGACACTGGCCGCGGCACAACCAATAGATAGGGGTCATGGATTTCCTCTTTTAAGCCTTTAAACTGCAGAGTCTGGTAAATTGTTGTTTCAGCAGAGTCTAATTTTACTTTGGGATTGGGACAGATGCAGAATGAAATAGAAATCCCAATCAATATGAATAAATTTTCATGCTACAAGTGCGTGCTGGTGTTTATTCAAGGGCGGATTCATTCTTGACTGGTCTCCCAATCACTCTTGGATATACTTCCAGGTCTTTTCTCACTCAAATATTCAACACAACAGTATTCGAAAACGAGCTGAAATGGTACACGACGGAGCCAGAACAGGGAAAACTCAATTACAACCTTGCATATGAGATGTTGGCTTTCTGTAATGCCAACAGTATTTCTATTCAAGGGCACAATATCTTTTGGGAAAACCCAAAATACAACCCTTCTCTGCCTCTTTCCTCACAGAGTATTTCTGTTCTTTCCCCCTTCGACCCACACCTACAAGATTTTCTTTTGGTTTTTCTGTAGTTTCTATCCCTGCAATGTTCTTTTAAACATAATCAGTTGTTGCTGTTTTGACTATCTATATCTTGCAAGTTGAATAGGTAGTGGTACGTTAAAAAAAAGATGGATAATTGTGTTGTTAGTTGCAGAGTAACAATACGGATGTTGAAATACTGATCGATAGCGTATCCCTGAAACCATTCACAGATGATGAACGAGGTTTGTAGCAAGAAGAAATAATCCATATGATACTCCCTTTTCAATCTTTCTATACAAGTTCGTTTATGCTGCTAGCTGGTTATGGGTATTTTTATTGATTTATTTATTTGTATTTTAGTGAAGCAGAAATAAAGGCATTTTCCGTTTGGGTCTGCAATGGCCAAGACAATCCTTGGAAATGAGCCATATTAGGTCAAATATTCAATGCTTTTCTCTTCAATTTTTTTCATTTGACAGTGAGCTAACACTATAATCTTATGGATTTTCTAATTCTGCAAAACACTATAATCTTATGGAGATTCTGATTCTGAAAAATCATTGAACAGAGATGGTTGTGAAGCGATTCAACACAAAAGTATTCGAAAACAAGCTAAAATGGTACACGACGGAGCCAGAACAGGGAAAACTCAATTACAGCCTTGCAGATGAGATTCTTGCTTTCTGTAATGCCAAAAGTATTTCTAATCGAGGGCACAATATCTTTTGGGAAAACCCAAAATACAACCCTTCATGGGTCATCAGCCTCGACAAGGAACAACTCCATAATGCAGTCTCTCAGAGAATCGAGTAAATATGAGCATATAAAGGTGTATGTCTTAGTTCTATTACTTTTATGAGAGATTGTCAATACACTATCTTGTAAGCTGAATAAGTAGTGGTACAATTCACAAAATTGCTAAGAGAAAAATCAGCGAGGAGTCTATTGTATTCGAATCATAGACATCCTGACATTTCTTTGGTAGTTGGCCTGTCTCTCAATACTGTCAAGATCTTGATGAGAATCTACCACAAAGCTTCCAAAACAATTGGGAGTGCCAACTTTGTTAATTTTTTTATGCAAACATCTGTCACCTAGGTCACTCTGCCTCACAGAGTATTTCTGTTCTTTCCCCCTTTCACCCACACCTACAAGATTTTCTTTTGGTTTTTCTATAGCTTCTATACCTGCAATGTTCTTTTAAACATCATCGGTTGTTACTATTTTGACTATCTATATCTTGTAAGTTGAATAAGTAGTGGTATGTTAAAAGGCAGATGGATAGTGGGAGATGAGGAGGTTGCAGTCAAGAGGACACAACACAGGTTTTAGCTTATGAGTATATGTTTCGTTTGCCAACATAATTCGACCAAACAGGAATGAGCTCTATTTCCATTGCAATTTGCAGGACAGAGCCAAGAAGATAAGAACAAAGTATAAAATCATTGCTGCTAATGCTAGGGTGCAAGATGACTTGCACTATGAAACTCTCATTTAATAAATAAATTATTAGATTTCCTTCTGAAAGCCTATGATGAAAAATTGTTCTTTTGTTGTTATTGTTTGACTACTGTTACTTATGGCTTTAGCATAATATGGTTGTGTTGTCCCCTCCATCTCCAGAATTCTCCCATCTCTTTCAATTGGATTTTTAGGAAAACCCTTAACCCATTGATACATGTTCACTGTGATCCACATTCTTTTTCCATGTATAATCATAAAGATCAACACTATTAATAAGAGGAGAGATATCAAATTCTTCTGGCGTATCCAAAAGACGAGCATTGTTTTCCATTATCAAAATTCGACAGTGACCAAACTAATTCATTTTAAATTTGTTATTGGGCCTTTGGGGAAATCAATTTTTATGCACCATATTCATAACACTATTTGACAATGTTTCTCTTTTCTTCATTCCAGATCTATCCTTGTAGACTTCATCATGTTGTCCAATATATTCCTTAACATGCATAAAGACCATCATCCCTTCTATGAAATTTCAGATAAAAGAAAAAGTTGTTTGTGCAACATATATTATCACTCCATTTGTTACAAACATACCCAAGTTAGACTCTACACTTGCTCCTATTAGTATGGAAATTATAAAAGTCTGAAACAATAGAGATGATGGGGGATCAAAAGACTTTACTGAGAGGCCATTTCTGAACACCCACAAGGACATTCCTAAGCAATTTTGATACTATCAATCATAAGCCCTCTCTGGTATTCATGACTTTGCTCTAAAGCTCAGTAGAAAGGCAGAGGGTCAGAATCCAAAACCATTGAAGGCTCAACTGTGTGTATACATATCCCCCAACTGTGTAAACATTCCATCTGTATAATTGGTCCCTCATTCGTTGTAAGGATTGTAATTCAAAATTGCAGGGGCACGTCAGTAGATAAATTAAATGCCTCTCAACTCAGAGAACAAAAAATGAAAAGAAAAGACATTAGTATTAATCTATTATGCGCCTCATAATCATTTGATTGAAAAGTGCACTTGGACACGCCATGAGACACATGGCATCCCTCAGTGAAAACTACTTCCACTGTCTGAGTGTGGTCCCCAAAAATCTTTTTTGGCAAATACTAAAGGGGTATGCTGCTTTTGGACTGATAAAAAAAGTAATGATATCATTCATTCTGCTGATAAGATTAGCAGATTCTCAGGGACTTTAAGCCCAAAGAAGAGCAGCAGCATCACTGTCATTCTCCTCCTCATCATGACAGAATGAGAGATTCTCAGGCTATCTCCTCCACATCATCAGAATGAGAGATTCTGAGGCTTGTGAAAGCAAACTGTCATCCTTCACCAGTTGGGCTACAACTCCGACTTCCATGTTGAAAACACCATCATTATAGTAAAATACTAAAGATTGAAAATGTACCCACCGCATCGTGTCTGATTGACATTATCCTATACAAATTAGCAAATTGTGCAATGGGTTGAGATGTGTTCAAAAGCATTTGGTAAACTTTAATCCGTTCTTCATTTTGGTAGAAGGCCTTGCTCTTCATCACCATCATCTTTGTTATGATGATTGCCACATCTCATCTGCAACTGGTCTTTGATAGAAGGCATTGGTAGAAGTCCTCACGTTTCATCATCATCCTCTTTGTTATGGTGATTGCCACAGCCCATGTGTAACTGGCCACTGATCTTCCCCCCTGTTAGCTTCATGGCCTTCGTTGCCTCATACTGCCAATCAGTCCTCAAAACAAAAAAATATGATTGAAAATGCATAAGCAAACTGAGCCACCAACAGACCGTACCATAAACCCCCGAAGCCGATCTTCAACCAAAAGGCCAGGGCCAGAGCCACAGGAGTGCCTAAAAAGTAAAATGACCCAAGATTAATTCTAGCCCCGATAGCAGGTCTAGCACTGCCCCTTAGGACACCGCAACCTGTTGTTTGGGGGCAGTTTCCTAATTCGCATAGACCTATGATAGGCATAGCTGCAGCAGTTAAGGCTAAAACAGTCTCATCATTTGTGAAGAGATTTCCTCATTTGTCTCTTAGGAAGCTAGTCCATGTTACACTGATCAGAGCTATCACTACTGCACAACCAAGGGCTACAAGGGTAGCAAGCTTGGCCTTGACAGGCTTACAGGCACCGATCTCATTACCAACACGAGTCGAAACAGAGGAGCTAAGTGCTAGAGGGACAATGTACATCAGGCTTGTTGTTTGGGTGAGGATTGCTGCAGTTGCCACTGAAACCTATGGATTGGGGAGATAACCAGCGAACAAAGTCAAGATCTCATACCACCACCATTCAAAGCATATTGCAAAGCAACTTGGAAGGGCTAGCCTTAGGAGAGGCCACCATTCTCTGAAAGAATCAGCAGAACAACCAGTCCAAGTCCTCTTGTATACTTTGGAGAAGTAGAGGTACCCAACCAAGAGGAACACCATGTTGAGATTCGTTAGAACTGCAGCAATTGCAACCCCTGACACACCAAATTTAAAAACAAAGACTAGGATGATATTTAGAGGTATATGCAGAACTACTGCTAGAGCGGAGCACCACATCATAGGCATGGTAATGCCTTGTGATCGAAAGTAGACACGAAGAGGCTACAGGAGAATGTTTGTAATAATATCGGGGAGTGAAAATAGGCAGTATGTGCTTGCAACTGTTGTGATGGCGGCATCTTGGCCCATCCACAACATGATGTTTTCCGAATTGAGCCATAAGATGCCTATGGGCACAGAAGCTGTAAGAAGAATTAGTATGGTACTTTGCAGAGAAAGGCCTATGAGATCCCAATTCTTAGAATCAAATGCTTGGTTGCAAATAGGATCCATTCCTGAATCCAAGCCAAAGAGAACTGAGTAGCCCGTGATGTTGGTAAAACCTATTGAAAGTGCACCTCCTGCCAATTCTGGACTTCCCAATCTTCCCAAGCATAGAACCGACACCATCGCACGTGCATAAACCACACAGTTCATGGCTATAACAGGGATTACAATCCTTCCAAGCTCCTTCAATTCCTTCACAATCTGCAAAACAACGACCCATTGTCAACACCTTCCTCAAAAAAAATGTTGAATACATTCTGCTTTGAAAAGAAGATTGTAATGACTAAAACTGAGCTCAATCTCGAAATTCAACTAGCTTTTTTCTAGAAAAATAAACTCAAACTATGAACAATTTCCAGAGTTTTTTGCATGAGAATAAAACCCATGCCCTCGGAATAGTCTATTCTGCAAGTAATCCCTTAAAATCTCTATAGGTATGTCCAACTAGTCCTACAAATGAACTCAAAACACTCAGAAATTCACGATACTCCTAGACAGAAAACAAACCAAAAAATAAAAATCTAACATAACAGAATTTCAGCAACAATACCCAGATCAAAAGAAAGGTAAAATTGATAAAATAATAGAAAAATTAGAAACCCATTGCAAGAAGCTTGTGTAGATTCCTACATAAAATCACTAGCCTAATGCATCAGATTCTCCTTTGAAATTTATGTATTATTAGGGGTAAAATAAAATGCCTATGCCCCATAACCATGCATTTTCACTATAAACTATTACGATTTTTATCATAAAATGCATATTGTCATATATATATAATATATATATTCAATATATATAGACACACACGATTATCGATATTTTAAGCCACAATAAATACAATACATAAACATATGTATATAATTTCAGATAAAATTACCTGCAAAACAGAAGGAAATTTGTGCATATGTATATGTTGCACAAATTCATTTTAAATTAGTTATATTGGCCTTTGGGGAAACCAAATTTTATGCACCATATTCATAACACTATTTGACAACGTTTCTCTTTTCTTCATTCCAGCTCTATCCTTGCAGACTTCATCATGTTCTCCAATATTTTCCTTAACATGCATAAAGGCCATAATCCCTCACGTAGGTCACTCTGCCTCACAGAGTATTTTTGTTCTTTCCCCCTTTGACCCACAGCTAGAACATTTTCTTTTGGTTTTTCTATAGTTTCTATCCCTGCAATGTGCTTTTAAACATCATTTTTTGTTGCTTTTTTGGTTATCTATATCTTGTAAGCTGAATAAGTAGTGGTACATTAAAAGGCAGATGGATAGTGGGAGATGAGGAGGCTACAGTCAGGAGAACACATCACAGGCTTTAGCTTTTGAGTATATGTTTCCGTTGCCAACAGAATTCAACCAAACACGAATGAGGGTTGTTTCCATTGCAATTTGTAGGATAGAGCCAAGAAGAATAAGAACAAAGTATAAAATCCTTGCTGCCAATGCTAGGGTGCAAGATGACTTGGATCTCTGAAACTCTCATTTAATAAATAAATTATTATATTTCCTTCTGAAATCCGATGCAAAATTGTTCTTTTGTTGTTATTTTTTGACCATTGTTACTTATGGTTGTGGCCTAATATAGTTCTGTTGTCCCCTCCATCTCCAGAGCTCTCCCATCTATTTCAAATGGATTTTTAGGAAAACCCTTAACCCATTGATACATGTTCACTCTGATCCACGTTCCTTTTCCATGTGTAATCATAAATATCAATACTATTAATAAGAGGAGAGATATCAAATTCTTCTGGCGTATCCAAAAGATGAGCATTGTTTCCTGTTATCAAAATTCAATAGTGACCAAACAAATTCATTTTAAATTAGTTATATTGGCCTTTGGGGAAACCAAATTTTATGCACCATATTCATAACACTATTTGACAACGTTTCTCTTTTCTTCATTCCATATCTATCCTTGCAGACTTCATCATGTTGTCCAATATTTTCCTTAAGATGCATAAAGGCCATAATCCCTCACGTAGGTCACTCTGCCTCACAAAGTATTTATGTTCTTTGCCCCTTTGACCCACAGCTAGAAGATTTTCTTTTGGTTTTTCTATTGTTTCTATCCCTGCAATGTGCTTTTAAACATCATTATTTGTTGCTGTTTTGGTTATCTGTATCTTGTAAGTTGAATAAGTAGTGGTACATTAAAAGGTAGATGGATAATTGGAGATGAGGAGGCTACAGTCAGGAGGACACATCACAGGCTTTAGCTTTTGAGTATATGTTTCTGTTGCCAACAAAATTCAACCAAACATGAATGAGGGTTGCTGCCATTGCAATTTGCAGGACAAAGCTAAGAAGAATAAGAAAGATGGTATTCACAACTTGGAGTATTTAACTATTGAACAACAACTTGTAAACATCTGCACTAAACCTCTGGAATCACCGACTTTTCTTCAGTTACAATTAATGCTTGGGGTAAAAGAAGTTGTGCTTGGGGGTCATGTTAAGTCTTCCTACCTTCATTTTTGTTTATGTTGCTTTCTCTCTTTCAGGGAGGAGCTTTTTCCTATAGGTTTTTCTCATTTGTGATGAGAATTTGACTTTGAAGACCCATTTTGTCTTCTTTATTTACTCTTACATTTCACTCAAGGGGGAGTGTTAGAATATTTTTCCAATGCAGGGCCAACTATCATTAATGGTAAGTTTACATAGATACCATTTACAGAGGCATCCTTACTGTCCACCTCTGACAACTATATTTTGTCATTTTTGGGCCCTTTTCATTCTTATATATGTTAGATATTCTCTTATATCTGACCCACAATTACATCAATTCCATTCTCTCTTGTAGAAGATTTTATTTTGGTTTTTCTATAGTTTCTATCCCTCCAACATTCTTTTAAACATCATCAGTTTTTGTTGTTTTGGCTATCTGTATCCTAATTCCTTTATATCTATTTTTGACAATCAATATCTTAATTTCTCTGTTTAACATCAAAATAATTACAATTTATTTCTTTCTAGCTTCTTCCTTACGGCGTTTCCTTTGCAACATTAGGTGCAATTGCTAGTTTTAATAATTGAAAGAGCTTATGTGAGACTAGAAATCATTATTTGAATTTGAATATATATATATATATATATATATATATATATATATATATATATATATATATATATATATATATATATATACATATATACACCTCAATCCCAGGCACCACATTTGAATTTTTAATTAAAATAAGTATAATAAACTTAATTCTAAATTAATGTATTATTTAACAAATAGATGATGCAACGGTCTTGAATGTTTTTTATATCCTTAATCAATCATTGCAATATTTTTTGTTAATCAAATTAAGGTCACCCTTGATAACTAGAAGTGCAGAGTGTAATGGATTTGATTTGCAAGAAATATTGCAATCATTTAGTTAGGATAGAGAAAACATTTACCTACCATAACAACTATTTGTCAAAAAAAATTCTCATTTAAATTTAAATATATTATATATATTTTAAATAAATTGAAAATAATAATTTTGTATCTTAACTTATACTAAATTAATTATATATATAGATATGTATATAAAATAAAATAAAACCATTACCGAATTGTATTGAAACTACACCAAAATCAAACTACACCAATTACATTAAAACTATAGCAATTGAGAAACAAAAATTAAACCCATTGGAATGTTGAACATGTATATACGCATATTAAATTTCATGCAGATTAAACTTGGGCAATGAATGGAGAAACATGCTTGGATGGATGGAGTAATCTAAACAAATAAAATAGAATAGTTACTGGATGAGTAGAAACCACAAGAATGAATTTCATCACCATCAAATTGATAGACGAGATAAGTTGAACCATAGCGATTGGATGGAGAGCTAGAGAAATCAATAGAAAATATTTTTAGACCATTAAAATAAAATACCTCTGTGCTTTGACACCTTAGTTCATAACCGCCAAATTTATAGACAGGATAAATTATAACGATTGGATGGAGCGCTAAAGAAATGAATAGAAAATACTTTTAGACCATTAAAAGAAAATACTGGTGTGGTTTGACACTTCCGTCATTAGAGGACTTAAAGAAGGAATTATAGAAAGAAAATAAAGAAAATACGCTATTCTTGCAGTGTTTTTACTAGAGTAAAGAAATTAACTTTAAAAAAATTGAAACAAAAGACTTGGTTTTGTTTTGAGAGAAACATTTTGGCGGAAATGTACATCTAAAGTAAATCCTTCAATTAAAGGAAAATATTGATTAGAGGGGGCGTTTGACATTTCGGTTTCCCTTAACTACAGAGCTGAAAAAAAGACTCAAGGGGTTGCTTTGACATTTCAGTTTCCAAGAGAAAGAAAAAAAATGAAAATGCCCTATTGCTGCTAATAAGGTATTTTTGTTTAGATTGTAGATGAGATGATCTAAACACTAAAGAATCTCTCAGACAAAATCTGCATGTGGTTTGACATCTAGGTTTCCGTAGTTATATTAACAGAAAGAAAATACGTCGATAAGGAACAAATTAGCTTAATAATTAATTTAAAGAAATTTGAAATAAAATTAACGTGTATAATAGTTAAGACATTTAATAAAATGCATATTTAAAATAATTTAAGAAACATTTACATGTTAAATATAAAAATATATATATTTTTTATATTATATAAATTTAAACATTTTACATTGTCTTTTTTTAATATATTATTAATAAAATATTAATTATTATTTTTTAAATAATTCAAAATAAATTGAATTAAATAATATTAAGATAATTTAGAAATATTAATATGGTGTTTAATAAGGAAATTTATTGAAATTAATATTAATAATAAAAAACAAAATCTAGTAACCAAAATTAAAATATATAAATGAAAACATATTGAAAAGATATAAAAGTAGAACACAAAATCTTTGGAAAAAGCCATACAATCTAAAACCAAATTTTGGGAGAAAATAAATTTAATAATAAAAGAAGAGCAAGTATGAAAAATTGATTTTGAAGGTGACAAGTTACAAGAACTTATTTTAATAATTGAGTCACTGAGATTAGGTGAGACTAGAAATCATTGTTTGAATTAGAATCTTTATTTTAAAAATATATAATAAATTTAGAAATCATCACTTAAATTTTATTTTTTTTAAATGTGTATAGTAAACTTAAATTTAAATTAAAGTATTATTCCACTGATGAATGTTTTTTATATCCTTATTAAATCATTGCAATATTTGAAGGTCATTCTTAATTACAAGAACTGAAACTTGTGGTGTGTTTGATCTGTCTAATAGTATTTCTCATTTAAATTTAAATAGACGAATAAATAATGTGAACAAATGGAGAAGATATTGGATGAGTAGAAACAAGAATAAGTTTTATAGAAGAAATAAGCTAAACAATAAACGCATCTAAAAAATCATTAGAAAATACACTTCATAAATGAGATAAGCTAAACAACAAACCTATCTAAAAAAATCATTAGAAAATAAACTTCATAGATGAGGTAAGCTAAACAATAAACCTATCTTAAAAATCACACACACTACATTAGAAGAAAATGCTTATTACAAGGCTGATTACCCAATGAAAAGAAAATACTTATTACACGGCTAGTTTGACATTTAGGTTTCACTCAATTAAAATAAATTATTCATTACAACTACTATTTAACATTTCATTTTCTATTAACGGAAACAATAATAATAGTCATAATAAATATAGTTAAAAAAATAATAAAAAATACATACATTTAATTAAAAAAATATTTATTTCAGGTTTGGTAACTCAATTAAAAGAAAATACTTATTACAAGGCTGCCACTTAGTTAAAAGAAAATAATAATTATTATAGGGTTGGTCACTTAATTAAAAGAAAATACTTATTTACAAAGCTGCCACCCAATTAAAAGAAAATAATAATTATTACAACGTTAATGAAGAGATTAACGTTAATGAAGATTACAGGGCTGGTTTGACGTTTGGGTTTCGTTCAATAAAAAAAGAGGACTCATTACACCGTTGGTTTCACATTTTCGTTTCCATCATTACGAGATTAAAAGAAAATACTTACTTATTACAAGGCTGCTAGTTTAAAATTTGGGTTTATCTCAATCAAAAGAAAATACTGGTTTCACATTTCGGTTTTCGTCATTACAGGGCTGAATGAAAGAAGGAATTAACAGAGACAATAATAATAAAAATACCCTATTCTTGCTATGGTTTGACAACGAAGAGATTACTGGACTTTGCATTAAAGGGAAATGTAGTTGTAATTGTAATTAATCCCTAATCGTTGATCATGCTTTACTAACAAACAAATTCTTCAATTGGAGGTTGCTATCCATCGAACCTCTTGAACACCATGCATGCCATTTAAGATAGAAAGACCTGCATTGAAAATGCGGGAATGAATTAAAGAAAATTACTGCAATTAAAATAAAATAAACTAAGCAGAGAAGTGTCGTGACTGTTCAGTTGCTCGATCGCCCGTCCTTTGACGTTGGACTCACACTCATCCAACCCAGATTCAAAGGCACAGAAATATTCATGAACACATACAAACACTGTCACATACATACTAATCATAGAAAAAAAAAAGTTTTACGCTAGAGTCATTATAACTCCACATCTTAAAGCATTTACACATTACTCCAAACTGTGATATAAATTTTCACATTACCGCTTATTATAATTCATGCATATACGTGGTAATTTAAATTTACCATCTCAACTATATAATTAAGGCAAAACCCAAGTTAGCAAATTAGCAAATTGACTTGTCAAGTCAGATTTTAATGAAAACAGGGTTGTTGTACTAATGGCTTTAATGCGTGATCTAAAAACTGATTGTCCCATACAGCTGTAACCACTCACGACTTCCAAGGGGTACCCTATGTATCCTTCGAAGATATGAGCCGTTGTTTTCTGCGGTGTGGATTGATGCAACATAGTTCGCGCAAGAATGGTCTAAGTAATACCGCCGATCTGGAATTTACTCACTAGCACTGTTGTTTGTTTCCATAATTCTCCTCTACTTCTCCAAGTTTTTCTTTCACCGAGCTCAGAAACCCTGATTCCATGAAGGTTTAAAGGTCGAGTAGCATGATGCGAACGTAGTTCATCTTCAGAGGTAAGCTTTACATTTGGTTTAACTAGGTTAAGGATGTGCATTTGTAATTTTCCTTCCCTACTTATCAATATCTTGGTTTTTTCCTCACACCGCTCGGTCATAGTCCTATACATGCAACCTTATGTTATTTATTTAATATTACTAGCCTTTTCGTTGAGTCCAGAGCTCTGGATGCTCAAACAGTGAGTCGTTTCAGTAATTTCGTGTATCTTATGCTTATACTTTCACTGTTACTCATTAGTTATGGAGAGGATGCACCTGGTAAACCCTCGGGTGGCCTATTCAGGTAAATACATCAGATTTACAATTATTGTTTCTAGCTTTGGTTTCTATTATAACTGTATGGCTTATACCCCCGAGTCTTACTCTCTTGACAAATGGTTTAACAGGTAAGCTCTCGAATCCACAGATCAATTGCTTCTCGGTTGAACTCAATTGTAAATTTGGCCTCAACTTAACCAACTTCGAATTCTCCAGGTATGCTCTAAGGTTTTACTTGACGGCTTCCGTGGCACCTCTGCAAGCAATACTTCAGAATTTCCTATCTTGAATACCTCAAATCTTCATATGAGTTTTCTTTTTTCCTTTATAAAAGGACTTATTTGTTTTATGAGAACAAAAGAAATGAGTTGTGTAATTTTATTTCGACAGGTTTGTAATAGTTGAATAGGGTTTCTCCCTTCGGAATAGTGTTTACGATGGTTCAATGTTACAATTGGTATATTTCGTTTTCGGGTTTTACCCATAGCTTTTCCTTAAGAATAGGCAGAGAGGTCTAGTTGATATTTTAAACTTTGGCATAGTTTCTTCTTTTATGTTTCAGAATCCCGATTTTCTGTAAAGATTCCTCTCTGTTCTATTTATAGTTCTATTTCTACTGCATTTTGCTTATGGTAATGGTAGAGATAGCGTCTGACTTATCTATAACAGAATCTGCTATTTGGGTTTTACTTCTATTTATAAATACATATCACTTACAGTCTTTTGTTCATTGCAATAGAAGAAAATTACAGAAACTAAAGAAATGAGCCTCAGGTCTGTCTTTAGCCCATAATTTCTGAGAATAACAATACTATTACTAGCAATGTAAATTCTGAAGTTTCTTATTCGACATACATTCAAAAATTATATTTGGTTATACAATAATTATGGGTTTTCCTGGAATTCGATTCTCTCTATTGTGTTTTTTTTTTAAGAATAAGTTTATTCTTTGCTTGAACATACCCTAGCAATTTTCTTAAAAGGTACTTCCTTGACAATCACTATTAATATTGTTTTTCTCTCATAGTTATTGGTGACTGGACCACCCAGAGCTGCTTCGTGTATAGCTAGATAGAAATTGAACGAGATATTCTGGGTTTCCCTTGTGACTCGGAGTTAACGGTTCTATTCCAATTTTTAAGTTATGTGTTTGTGATTATTCTTCAGCAATTTATCAAAATTTATAACAACAGAAAACTCAAACTTCCTCTACATACTAATATTACAGAGTATTAACCTTTGCCACAAAATAAAATAAATTTTCACGTACATTTATATCTTCCATTCAAGATAATGGTTAACAGTTATTACAACTTTTTTCTATTTGTAATTATTAACAGTTGTTTTCTCTAGTATTCAGAACATATTTAAATGAACACTTATCTGCAAATTACATTTGTCGAGTTGATATTCCTCCCAACCTTAAGAGCGGCAATAACGTCTAGCTCTTCCCCCGTGCTTCCACTGGAAAGCTCAAGTTGGCAGTAGACATTATTCTGCTATAACCTCAGGACCTGCAGTCCAGTCAAGCCAGAATCCTCAGGACTTTCAGAGTATTTTCCACTAGTGCCCCCCCCCCCCCCCCAAGCTCAGGAAAATCTCACCTTTTGTATATTCATCCACAAAACCCCCTCCCCCTCTTGGAATAACTCTCTTATTCTGAGTGGAGTGGGTAACTGCTCTAATTGCCCAACCACTTTCCAGTTGTTGGAACAGCATTAGTATCAACCTTTATCACTTTTACTTTTCTTCTTGATTTAATTTTTATTATTTCAAAATAACAAGATGGAAACCAACCTTTCCCTCCACATAACAATTGTCTCCATAGTTTTCATTAACAAATAATAATAAATATAACTTAACTAATTTAGCCAATTACTTAGCAATAAATGTAGCTATCACAACTTCCCCCCTGGAAGTAACACCATCCTCGGTGTTTCACTTTAGCTCTGAAAAGAGTTCCAGGTAAGCCTTCCATATGAATCCTTCATCTTCCCAAGTAGCTTCATCCGGGCTGAAGTGCTTCCATTGCACTTTCACCTGGGTGATAGCTCGCTTTTAGAGCATGATTTCCCTTTGGTCAAGTATGCGTTGCGGCTCAACTAGGAATTCTCCATCCGGCTCTACCTGAAATGATAAACAATTTCCAGGTCAATTTCTCGCAAAGAAGATCACATTACAAGTTAGGATTTCATTACTATCCTACCTCTATATGCTACCAATGAATTACATGCTTCGAATCGTGTACATAACTCTTCAATAGAGACACATGAAATACATTGTGCACTCGGATATGGTTGGGTAATGCTAGCCAATAGGCTATAGGTCCTACTCTCTCCAAAATCTCAAAGGGTCCACAAAATTTGGGAGTCTGTTTGGCACAAGAGGCCCGCTGTAAGGTACTCCTTTTTGGCTTGATCCTTACATACACATGATCTCCTATTGCAAATTTATGATAAGACCTTCTTATCTTCATAGACCTTCTATCGATCTTATGTAGCCTTTAAATTTTGTCTTATTTTTCTCACCTTTGCTTCCATTTCCCCAAGAATTTCAGGTCCCGACATTAGCTTTGTCTCAGGGCTACTCCAATTTATGGGCGTGCGACACAACCTCCCATAAAAGGCCTCAAAAGGACTCATTTTCAGAGATTCCTGATACCCATTGTTGTAAGAAAATTCAACAAGGTGTAGGTAATCTTCCCACTTAGTTGGCTTTTTCATCACATACATACGCAGCATGTCTTCTAGAACTTAGTTTACTCACTCCGTTTGACCATCGGTTTGGGGGTGATAGGTAGTACTGAAGTTTATCTACGTTCCCAATCCTAAAAACAAGTTTTTCCAAAAATCAGAAGTAAACTTAACATCTCGATCTGAAATGACAATCTTTAGAATGCCATGAAATCTAAAAATTTCCTTCATAAAAATATCAGCTATTTGTATAGTCTTGTAAGTAGACTGTATGGGTAAAAATTGTGTAGATTTACTCAATCTGTCCACTACAACCATTATAGAATCATTCTATCTTTTTGTTCTTGGTAATCCTGTGATGAAGTCTAGAGATATGACTTCCCACTTCCATTCGAGTATGGGTATGAGCTGCAACAATCCTGCAGGATATTGATACTCTACCTTAACCTGTTGACATTCCAAACACTTACTTAAATATTCCGCAATATTCTTTCGCATACCAGGCCATAAAAACACCTTTCTAATCACGATCAACATCTTCTGATACCCCGAATGACCTACATAATTGCTGCGATGGTATTAATTCATTATCAGTTCTTTCAGACCCACATGGTTGGGCACATATATTTTACCTTTGAAGGTTAACATTTGATCTTAATTTATTCCATACTCAGATGTGCCTCCATGTTTTCGGATTTCCTCCATTTGTTGCCACAAAAACTGATACTCGGGATCTCTTTGTGCTTATTCCTTTACCTGATTGGAAAATTTACTTTCCAATTGACTATAATATAGTTCATATATACCATGTAGTTTTCTACTTAAACCATCAACTACTCGGTTTTCCTTTCCTTTGACATGATGGATATCCATGTCAAACTCACTTAGGAAGGCATTCCATCTTTCTTGTCTCAAGTTTAAATATTCTTTCTTGTAGTAACTCGTCAAGCTGCTATGGTCTATTTTTAATATAAAATATTTGCCCAGCAGGTAGTGTTTCCATACTCGAAGCACATGAACTACCTATGTCAACTCCAAATCATACGTGGAATATCTTTGCTCATGATACTTCAACTTTCTAGACTCATATGCTACCACTTTTCCTTCCTGAGACGGGATTCCCAAAACACCTTCTTTACTTGCATCCATACATACTTCAAATTATTTTCTGGGATCAGCCACCCTTAACACAGGAGAAGTGGTCAGAAGTTGTTTCAATTTTTCAAAACTATTTTGACATTTCATGGTCCATTCAAAAACTTTTCCTTTCCTTTGCAAGGAAGTAATGTGGAAAGTAATAATGGAAAATCCTTCAATAAATCTGCAATAGTACCCAGCTAGTCCCATAAAATATCTAATATATGCGTACTCGCCATCCATGATTTTTTTAATCTTTTCTGGATCAACAACAATCCCCTCAGCAGATATAACGTGTCCCAGATATTGGATTTTTATTTTGAAGAAATCACACTAGTTGAATTTTTCATATAACTGGTGTTTTCTTAGCACTTCCAGCACCATTCTCAAATTCTCCTTATTCTCTTCCTGATTCTTAGAATAGATCAGAATATCATCTATAAAAATAAGTATGAAATTTTCCAGGAAAGGATGGAAGACCCCATGCATTAGTCTCATGAAAGTTGCTAGTGCATTTGTTAACCCAAAGGGTAAAACCATAAATTCATAATGACCATATATTGTACGAAATGTTGTCTTTCAAATGTCTTCTTCCTTGATTCGAATCTGGTGATATCCAGACCTCAAATCTATCTTCGAAAACACCGTGGCCCCATTTACTTGGTCAAACAGATCATCAATCCTTGGTAAAGGGTATTTGTTTTTCACTAATTTGTTGACTTGTCTATAATCCATGCACATACGCATGGTCCCATATTTATTTTTCACGAATAGAATTGGTGCTCCCCAAGGTGACACACTTGGGCGAATATAACCCTTATCTAACAGTTCCTGTAACTGCATCTTTAGCTCTATTAATTTCGTCACACTCATTCTATAGGGAGCTCTTGATACAGGAGAAGCTCTAGGCACTAACTCTATAGTAAAGTCAATATCTCTTCTTGGTGGTAGTCTAGGGATGTTTTCTGGAAAGACATCCAGGAATTCCTGCACTATCGGTATGCCTTCCATTGGAGGTGATTTTTCCTTGGAATCTACAAATCCTACCTGAATAGCATACAATTGGCACCCTTTCCTTATACATTTATTCATTTGGGATGCTGTTATTGGGCGTAACTATAATGGTTTTCCGATTTCTTGAATTTCCTTCTGGGTTTCATCAGGCATTCTGTAATAAATAAGTTTCTCCTTACAATCCACTAGATTCCAATTCTTTTCTAGCCAATCCATGCCTTAAAAAAATCATAGGATCCTAATGGAAAAACATTCAGATCTACCTGTAATTGCTGTTCAGAAATTTCAAGAATACAATTTGGAATCTTCGCAGTGACTTTTCGTTTGGCTCTGGTAGCTAGCTGTACTAACCATGAACTCTTAAATTTATGTTCTTTCAAATTACAACTTTCCACTATTTTGGGACTAACATAGCTCAAACTTTCTCCAGGGTCTACCAAAATAGAAACAGGTTTAGTTAGTAATTTACCTTCTAGTTCAATCATTGTGAGCTGATAATCGGGTTGTCGGTCTTGCAAAGATGCATTGATACGAGGTATGTTCCGCGCTACATCACCCACAGTAAAGGCTTCCTGTAAATTTTCAATTGTATCATTTCAGATTCAATGTGGACAATTTTTGTAATAATGTGCCTCCCCACATCCCCAACACTATAGAGGTGGTTTAGTAACTTGAACTTGCTCAGGTTTACTAGACGCTTCCGTAGGATTTTTTCGGCTGGGCATTTGGTTCTCTGGTGGTTCCTACCAAATTGTTTACTAGCAGGATTTCATGTTGAAATTTTGAAGTTACCTCTTGTGTTGTTTCTGAAATTTGAATTACTTTTCTGACCTTTCTTTGGCTGCCAATTTTTACCAACCTCCCCTTTGGCCTTGGACTACTGATAACACATTCGTGCTTTACGAATGGCTTCATCCATAGTCTAAGGGTTTACGAATTCAATCTGTTCCTTCATGTGTGTTGGTAAACTACTCAGGAACCTTTTCACCTTAGCCTTTTCCTCTCGAAGATATGGGACATATCGCAACAGGGAGGTGAACTTGGTGATTTAATCATCCATGGTCATTTGTCTCAGCCTTAAGTCATGAAATTATTTAGCTTTTTCGTCATAGAATCTCTCTGTTAAGTATTTTTCCTTGAAATATTGTTGGAATGATTCCCAGGTGATGTCTTGTTCTTCAATACTATGTACATTCTTGACTTCCTCCCGCCACAAAGTGGATTTCTGCCTTAGCTGATATATAACTAATCTAGCCTTCAGGTTGCTATTATATTCATACACTTGAAAATACTTTTTCATATTTATTAACCATGCTTCTGCCACCTCTTCAGCCTCACCATCAAAAGTTGGTGGTTAAATCTTACGAAATTCCCCTTCCAGTTCTACTTTCTGTTTCTTAATCGCTTGTTGATCTGACACATTGCTAGATTTTGCTTCATTAAAATATTTGTTTTTGCTTCACTAGGAAGGGCTTCTTTCCAATCTATATGTGGTGTTATTTTTCATTTGTTGTTTTTCTTCATCCTGCATACCTCTGTCTATACTTGGATGTTCCATCTCCTGGTTTTGTTTGTCTGACAGACTTTTTAGTATCTTTTCTTGATCTTGTAGTAATTGCTTATTATCCTTTCGGACACATACCATTTCTTCCTGTAGTTGTTGGACTGTATTTAACAGGAAACTAGTTTCATGTTGTTGTTCTTCTAACAACCTACTAGTTTCCTCTTGTTGTTCGACATTTAGCTGGATCCACACTTTTGGGTTCATCACTGGTTGTACTGGAGGGTCCCCAGTGTCTTGACGGGGTTGCTACAAATTTCCTCTTCTCATAATGTTCCTGTTCAACTGTTAAATGTTCTCTTTCTCTGTGCATCATTTACACACAGCTTCATCGTTACTTGACCCTTAAGGTCCCAGCATATGAATGTCGCTCTGATACCACATATCACATACATAGTAATCATAAAAAAAAAAATACACTAGAGTCATTATAACTCCACATCTTAAAGAATTTACACATTACCCCAAACTCTGATATAAAGTTTCACATTACCACTTATTATAATTCATGCATATACCTGGTAATTTAAATTTACCATCTCAGCTATATAATTAATGCAAAACCCAAGTTAGCAAATTGACATTGAAAATGACAAAGGCTCCGCATACACTTGTCAACTCAGATTTTAATGAAAACAGGGTTGTTGTACTAATGGATTTAATGTGTGATCCAAAAACTAATTTTCCCCTACAACTGTAACCACTCACGGCTTCCAAGGGGTACCCTATGTGTCCTTCGAAGATCTAAGCCATTTTTTTGTGCAGTGTGGATTGATGCAACAGAGTTCGGGCGAGAATGGTATAAGTAATACCGCTGATCCAGAATTTACTCACTGGAACTGTTGTTTGTTTCCATAATTCTCCTCTGCTTCTCTAAGTTTTTCTTTCGCCAAGCAAGGAAACCCTAATTCCATGAAGGTTTATAGGCCGAGCAGAATGATGCGAACGTAGTTCAGCTTCAGAGGTAAGCTTTACATTTGGTTTAACTAGGTTAAGGATGTGCATTCATAATTTTCCTTCCTTGCTTATCAATATCTTGGTTTTTTCCTCACACCGCTCGGTCACAGTCCTATACATGCAACCTTATGTTATGTATTTAATATTACCAGCCTTTCCGTTGAGTCTAGAGGTTTGGATGCTCAAAGGGTGAGTCATTTCAGTAATTTTGTGTATCTTATGCTTATACTTTCATTGTTACTCATTAGTTATGGAAACGACGCGCCTGGTAAACCCTCAGGTGGCCTATTTAGGTAAATACATCAGATTTATAATTATTGTTTCCGGCTTTGGTTTCTATTATAACTGTATGGCTTATACCCCTGAGTCTTACTCTCTTGACAAATGGTTTAGCAAGTAAGCTCTCGAATCCACAGGGAAATTTCTTCTCGGTTGAACTCGGTTGTAAATTTGGCCTCGACTTAACCAACTTTGAATTCTCCAAGTATGCTTTGAGGTTTTACTCGACGGCTTCTGTGGCACCTCTGCAAGCAATACTTCAGAATTCCCTATCTTGAATACCTCAGATATTCATCTGAGTTTTATTTTTCCATTTATAAAAGGACTTATTTGTATTATGAGAACAAAAGAAATGAGCTGTGTAATTTTATTTCGAAGGGTTTGTAACTGTTTAATAGGGTTTCTCCCTTTGGAATGGTGTTTACGATTGTTCAATGTTACAGTTCATGCATTTCATTTTTGGGTTTTACCCACAGCTTTTCCTTAAGAATCGGCAGAGAGGTCTGGTTGATATTTTAAACTTTGGCATAGTTTCTTCTTTTATGGTTCAGAATCGTGATTTTATGTAAATATTCCTCTCTGTTCTATTTACAGTTCTATTTCTACTACATTTTTCTTGTGGTAATGGTAGAGATAGCGTCCGGCTTATCTATAATAGAATCTGCTATTTGGATTTTACTTCTGTTTATAAATATATATCACTTACAATCTTCTGTTTCATTGCAATAGAATAAAATCACATAAACTAAAGAAAGGAGCCTCAGGTTGGTCTTTAGTCCATAATTTCCAAGAATAACAATTCTATTACTAGCAATGTAAATTCTGAAGTTTCTTATTTGGCATACATTCATAGATTATATTTGGTTATACAATAATTATGGGCTTTCCTAGAATTCGATTCTTTCTATTGTGTTCTTTTTTTAAGAGAATAAAGTCTATTCTGCTCTTGAAAATACCCTAGAAATTTTCTTTAAAGGTAATTCCTTGACAATCACTATTAATATTTTGTTCTCTCATAGTTATTGGTGACTAGAGCACCTAGAGCTACTCCGTGTATAGCTAGACATAGATTTAACGAGATATTCTAGGTTTCCCTTGTGACCCAGAGCTAACGGTTCTATTCCGATTGTTAAGTTATGTGTTTGTGATTATTCTTCAGCAGTTTATCAAAATTTATAACAATAGAAAACTCAATCTTCCTCTACATACTAATATTATAGAGTATTAACCTTTTCCACAAAATGAAATCAATTTTCACGTACATTTATATTTTCCATTCAAGATAATGGTTAACAATTATTACAACTTTTGTCTATCTGTAATTCTTAACAGTTGTTTGCTCTAGTATTCAAAACATATTTAAATGAACACTTATCTACAAATTACGTTTGTTGGGCTGATATTCCTCCCAACCTTAAGAGCGGAAATAACGTCCATCTCTTCCCCCGTGCTTCCACTAGAAAGCTCAAGTTGGCCGTAGACACTATTCTGCTATAACCTCAGGACCTCTGGTACAGTCAAGCTAGAATCCTCAGGATTTTCAGAATATTTTCCACTGGTGCCCTCCCCTAGCTCAGGAAAATCTCTCCTTTTGTCTATTCATCCACAGAAACCCCTCTCCCTTTTGGAATAACTCTCTTATTCTGAGTGGAGTGGGTAACTGCTCTAACTCCCCAACCACTTTCCAGTTCTTGGAACAACATTATTATCAGCCTTTATCACTTTTACTTTTCTTCTTGATTTAATTTTTATTATTTCAAAATAACAAGATGGAAAACAGCCTTTCCATCCACATAACAATTGTCTCCGTAGTTTTCATTAACAAATAATAATAAATATTACTTAACTAGTTTAACAAATTAGTTAGCAGTAAATGTAGCTGTCACAAACACACTCATGCACTTTGATCCATAGGCATAGGCACACTTACAAGCAGAGGCACACAGACAACTTACAAGCACAAGCACAGGGACATAGTTGGACTTAGAATCTCGCATATGTTTCTGTAGATATTAATAGTGTTCTGTTCAACGGATATATTGACCTTTGTCTCATGAACAACCATTTCAGAGACATCCTCTCTTTGTTTCCTTCAACGGATATATTGGCCTCCATCTCTTGAACAACCATTAAACAATTCCACTATTTGTTCACTTCAACAGATATATTGGCCTCCATATCATCTCCTCTCCTCTGACTTTGGATCTCAATGAAATTTTTAAAACTCATTCCCTCTAGGCTCCACCTTCTCAAAAAATAAAAAATATTTTAAAAGTTGGCTTCATCGTCCCCAGAAAAAGCAAGTATTGTTAAAAAGCTAGTTGCACAGCCCTAAAAGGGAAAGTATAAAATTGTCATGCTTTTTATTATTTTTCTTTTTCTATTCCATTTCAATATTTTACTTTTTTGTTTTTCAATTCTTTTATTTTCGGTTTTTATTATTACTTACCAATGTTTTTTTTTTGTAAGTTTGGTAGGACTACATCTTCATTATGTCCAATATATCACCCCAATCAGGGAGGGGAATTGAATTGGTGACTTCACATCAAAGAGTACCTTAACAAAGTACCAAATCGCCATTTATCCAAAACCCCGTGAACATAATTACTTACCAATGTTGATTTATAGTGAATTTGTTAAATTTTCACATCTATAGTAAATTTATGAATTCATTACATTCAATTTGTGAATTCTTTACATTTTTTTTGAAAATATAATAAGTTTCATATGATTTGAGAAGATATTTTATAGATATTTAAAGTGTTTTTTTTTTTTTTTTTTCAAAAGATACATCTGATATTCTTTCTTTATTTAGAAAATATACATTACTCTCTTTTTCATTTCATCTTCTCTCTCCATATTTTTCTCTTAAGATAGTTTTAAATTAAAATTCGTTAGCCTCACCATCCTTTAAAAAACAAGTATATTTAAATGTTGGGATTTTTTTCTGCTTTTCTACTAATTTTTTTTCAGCTTTTTTTGTCTTTTTTATTCATGAGTCTTTTTACTTTTTCACATTCTTTTATTACCTCTTTATTATTGTTATTTATTCGCCTTGATTTATTTTAAATTTGTGAATTCTTAACATTCTTTTTTAAATTTAGCTTATGTTTCATATTATTTCGACTTTGAAATTAATGGATTTCTAATGGATGAATCAACGCTAAAATTAAAATGCTAAAGTGAAATTGCAACTCAAATCCATTAACTTCTTTGGTGAGATATGAAGAATGGCATGAGATTTAAATTTAGCATCCCATTAAGTTGAAAATAATTAATATTATTTTATATTAATGGAGAAATGGTTACACAAGTTGTAACGTATCTCCTTAGTTTAGGATTAGTTCCTACAATTTAGGAGTTTGTTTGCAACTTCCTAATTCCTAGTGATGTACTTAAAGATGTAATTTCTCATTCTGTAGATATGAGAAGTAATCTCGGAGAGTGTTCTCTTTGTTTGAGTGCGGTCTCCGCGGTGCGGCACTCACATGTGGTACACGGCTCCCTTTCGGGTCGAAGTGTGATTTTTGTCTTGGTATCGAGCACGGAAGTAGGGGAGAGCCTTGTTTACTTTATTTTTTTAGCATCTGGCGAGTTACGGAGCTGTGGTGGCTATGAGTATATATGAAACGACTTTCGCCGGAGATCGGATTGGGCCGAGCAACGTAACACACGAAAACACGAGCCTCGGATGACTTATCCATCTCTCTAAGCGGGAAGAAAAGGATTGGCGTGGTTTTGTGCGTGAACGGTCGCGCCATTGGCACGGGTTTGAGGGAGATAAGCGTGCGAACGCGCCAAAATACGCTATTGGCATGGAAGTACATGCATTCTGCATCGGTTTTTGGGAGACGGGCGCATTTTGATTTGAGGCGCGGATTTTCGCATCGAAAGAAGCGCCCGATCTCTTTCTCTTTGGGAGAAAGTTTGCAAATTTTTGCGGATACGGCCACCTGCCCGGTGGTGGCACATTGAGAGTTCGTCGCCCGGTGGTGGCACATTGAAGTTCCGTCGCCGGTGGGCGGCGGGTCGGACTTTGCCCGGTGGTGGCGCATTGAAGTTCCGTCGCCGGTGGTGGCGAGATCGGACTTACACGGTGTGGCACATTGAAGTTCTGATTTTCTCGGTGGCGATGGAATTAGAATTTCCCGGTGGTGGCATAGTGAGATACGATTCGCTCGGAGGCAGCGCTCCATGATGCTTGTTGGTGGCATATTGAAGGTACGAAATTTTTTTCTCGGCGAAAGGCGCTTGGTACGAAGATCTGGGCGTGTGTGGTGATTTTTCTTTGGTATCCTGCAATTGTTCGGTTGGGTAGGGTGTATTCATCAGAGGATCGAGAAATTTTATCGGGTCCAATATGGATAACGGTGTGGAATCGTGTCTCCACGAGATACTGGAAAGCACTCGATCGGATCTAATTTCACTAGCTGGAAATTCGAGATACGGAGACATTACTTGAAAAGCGCAAATGTGTGAGGCTGATGGGTATAGGAAATGAGTTTGAGACCGAGAGTGTTACACGAGAACAAAGTCTGGGATAAAGGAGAGACCAAAAGCAAAGGTCATATTGAAGATGTCCGTCAAGGACAGTATTATCCCACATATTAGAGGAGCGTAAATCGAATCCACTAACATTTGGACGACGATCGAGAGCCTGTGCCGGATGCGAGAATACAAAGCGCGTGTCTTGTCACTCAAGAGGCAAGCTATTTGCAATGAATGTGGAGGAGAATAGATGCATACTGTTCGGATTCATTTCTAGAGTCAAGAAGACACGAGAAGGACGGTTGGGAGTGTCTCAGAAAGAAAGTTTCTGATTCGAGATGCGGGTCACGATCACATTAGACGGAATGACAGAGGGAATGAATATCGAGATGTTCATCAACTGCGGACATTGGCGAGCGAGGGAAAGCCCACGTGTTTGAAGAAGGCGGCAGAGACTGCACAGAAGAAGAGCGACGACAAAATTTGAAAGACACTGAGCGATGATCTTGCTACTGATGGCCAAGCGACGGTATAGAGGGAAAGCGGCCCTCAGCCGGCCAACAACAACCCAGCGACGAAAGGAGCCAACACGTTTCAAAAAGAGTGCGATTTTAAGGTATGTACTGCTAATAATTTTCCACGGCTGAGAAATGTTTTCTGCGCTGGAAAGAAGCACTGGTACATCGAGTTAAAGAATCGCCTTTATAAGAAAGCTGGCCAGAGGCGAAAGTAGAAAGTAAACGAGAAGAAAAGCACAAAGAGATGCTGTTGAGGAAGATGAGGACCATAGCCATGAAGAATTTGACTGATCTACGGTCGAGTTGTGCCCTCTCGAGCGTTAAAGGGAGAATAGGGACGACATATGGTACGTTGTGTTGATCGGTGCATCCTCACATATGACGAGGTAAGAAGGAATGGTTTGAATATCTTGAAGAAACTTCATGTGGGTCGAAAAATCTCGCAGGAGATGATAGCGAGATGAGATCGAGAGGATATGGTCATGTCCGATAAAGTTACCTAGCGGTGGCATTGTTAGTACCTTAAAAATGTGTTATGTGTATGTGCCGGAATTAAGAAAAATTTGGTCTATGTGTACGCGATAGGCGAGTCGAGGACATGCGGGATTCAATTCTTTAAGACTAAGCTTGTGTCATAAAGGATAGCTAGATGGAAACGATTTGCAGCGGGGAGTGCGCGTGGGGAGCACATGCAGGCTAGATTGTGAAAAGTATGCCTGACGAGCCATGGTCTAGTACTTTGGGTCGGCAACATAAGGACTCTACGGCACTAGAGATTTGGCCATCTTATCTACGCAAGATCATGCCTACTCCGGAAGGAAAATGTATGGTCGATGGGCTCCTGTCTTTCGTAGTGTTCGGTTGGATTGTGATGGATGTGCACTAGGGAAAATGCATAGCGAAAGAGGTTCCCTTTGCGTGTTAATAGAAAAGAGGAAAGAGATATTTTAGAGCGGGGTGCATGACGGACATATGTGGACCTGTGCTGGAGACTAGGTCACTGAGGTGCATGTACTATTAACTGTCTTATTTACATATGATTACTGCTAGGTTCTCATGGATATACTTTCTAAGCAGGAGTCGAAACCTTTCGGTGTTTTAAAGGAGCGAAATCTCTGTGGTAGAAAACCGGACGAGGAAAAAGAATAAAATTTGTCCTCTTAGATCAAGGGGAGAATACGAGTTTTAAGGAGAGTTCATGAATTCTTGTGAGCAGCGTGGGATTTTTCTCGCGAGTTTACGGTGCCTCACCACCACGAGCGAATGGGTGGCGGCGAGAGCGAAAGAACATAACTCTTGTGGAGTGCGCAGGAGCATGCTTCAGGTGAGGGTCTATCGAAATGGTTTTGGGCGAGAAGCTATTAACTGCTTTGTTGTCTGCTTAAAAATGGGGTCCTGCTAGGTGCCAGGCTTCAAAACCCCTTTTGAAGCATTGTGGATTCAAACCTTGGGTAGTGAGGTCACTTAAGAATATTTGGGTCAAAAGCTTACGCTCATATGCCTAAGAGTAGATAGGAAGAAAGTGAGATCCTAAAGCCACAGAAATGTACCTTTGTTGGATGCGCAGCTTGAAGTTCAAAGCATATAGAAAGTTATTTAATCACTGCGACTCATATGAGGTTTTTGCAAGCGGAGAGATGTCATGTTTTCATGAACATCTCTGAAGAGAGAAGGATGGTACTGTCAATAATGATTGGCACATTCCATTACTAATGGAAGAAAACATTGAGGATGATGAAGAACAAAGAGCGAGGAAAAAAGAAGAAGAAGTAACGAGCAATGTAATCAATGATGACAGGCCGGAGGAAAGTGTGAAATGAGAGCGATTTGAGAGTGAAGTCCCCTACCGAGGAGATCGAGTAGGAGAGGGCTAGAATTACCATCCAAATTGAAAGACTATGCATTAATGACAAACATTTTAAACATTGTGGGAACACCGCAGATTATGAAAGAAGCATGTGAATACGATGCATGGAGGGCTGCAATGCACGAGAAAGTGAGATCAATTAATAAAAACCATACTTGATTTGCAGTTGGTTATTCCGCAATGGTAAAACCCCCATGGGATGCAAATGGTTGTGCGAAACCTAAAAATAAATGCGGATGGGGAGTATAGAAAAACTTAAAGCTAGGCGGCCAGCAAAGGGTTACTCACGGCAAGAGGGAATATGTTTCGATGACACCTTTGCTCACTGTAGCCAAATTAAACACCATTATAATGCTAATTTCCTTAGCAAAAAAACATAAATGCGCGAGCTACACCGAAGCTAGATGTTAAGTACTGCATTCTGAATGGTGACTTGAAGAGAAGAAATTTATTTAGTTCATCTCGAAGGTTTTGTGAAAAAGGAAGGAACATCTTGTTTGTGTAGAAAAAGGCACTTTATGTGGTTTAAAACAAGCACCCGGTACGTGGTATGAGAATATTGACTTTCATTTTTTGTATGACATGGCTTTCATAGGAGGCTTGAAATGATCCAAATCTATGCTACCGCAGTTTAATAAATAGAGGCAAATTATTTTGGATTTCTTTGTATGTAGATGATATGATCATAACGGGGATGCTAACAATACGATCAAAGAACTCAAATGGCGGATGTCTACGAGTATTTTGAGATGAAAGATCTCGGATATCTCCATTACGCATTTTGTTTGGGATTGGAAGTATGGAGAGATTACGGACAAACTTTTCTTACTCGAGGGAAGTATGCCGGAGAAAGCTTCGTTTGAAAGGAGTTCGGAATGGGCAGTGTAGATCATGACGACACCATTGCAACGAGAACTTAAAGTTGAGCGGGTGATGATGGTACTAAAGAGGTGGATGCCACACTATGTGTAGACGACTAGTTGGCGGGTCTGATATATCTTACTACACAACTAGACCAAATTTGGCATGCTATGTTTCGATGATACGTTGAGCCGGTTCATGCTACAAAAAGCACTGCGAAAGTCATCTGTCTTGCGACAAAAAGTGTGTTGAGGTGTCTTGGTGGTACTATTAATTGTGGTATTTTGTGCAACGACACTTCGATGTTGCTCTAGCGGGTTTTTCGGATTCGGATAGCGGGTAGGTAGCTTGGATGATCGAGAGGTCTATCACGAGTTACGCTTTCGGCCGTGGATGCGGGGTCTGTAGCATGGAAGCGACGAAAAGCAAATGCTTTCGTAGCCTTGTATCTTCATGTGAAGGTGAGTACCAGGGCCAACTGTGCAGCCACATGTGAGAGCTACTGCTGGTTGAGAAGACTTCTCGACGATGCGAGAGGAAAGAAACGAGAAAGAATCAACTATTATCAGTGCGACGACGGTACCATCAAGCTTGCCTTACAATCTAGTCTTTCATAAAAATACCAAGCACATCGATACTCGAGTTCCATTTTTGTTCGAGGAGAAACTACGGTCAAAAGAGATATTTGTTGAATATTGTAAAACGTGTGACAATATGGGCAGAAGTATATTTACTAAGCCTCTTGGGCGTGTAAAGTTTGAATTGTTTAAGAAGGATTCTAGAAGTTCAGAATAATCCTTTCTCCATTAGGGGGAGTTGAAAATAATTAATATTATTTTTATGTTAATGGAGAAATGGTTGCACGAGATTGTAACGTATCTCCTTAGTTTAGGAGTTAGTTCACCGCAATTTAGGAGTTTGTTTGCAACTTCCTAATTCCTAGTGATGTAGTTAATGATGTAATTTCTCATTCATGAATGTGGAAGCAAACTTAGAGAGTGTTCTCTGCATGTTTGAGTGCGAGTAGTACGGTGTGGTACTCACCTATGAGCTGCAACTCCTTTTTCAATTCAGTGTGATTTTTATCTCATTAATTTCCATTGGTATCTAAAACAATAATGAATATATTAGAGTAAGAAGAAGTTAATGTTTGTGTATGAAATATAAATACTAATGCTTGTTATTTCATGGGACTCAATTCACTAACTAAATCCACGTTTAATGAATCTATACTCATAGTGATTGGTACTCTAAATGAGCTCTTGTCTCCCAAATATCTTGGTTCTTTGTCTCCTCCTACATCTCTTTTTAATCTCAAATTTTAGTCTACATTTGAGTGTGGCTTCCATTCGTACTCTAAATGAGCTCTTGTCTCCCAAATATCTTGGTTCTTTGTCTCCTCATACATCTCTTTTTAATCTCAAATTTTAGTCTACATTTGACTGTGGCTTCCATTCTTAAAGAAACAGAAAATCATTTTGCTATTGGATGGAAATTTAAGCATTGCGAAATTTTCCAATAAGGATATTTAGGGATTATTTAGAAGACCCTTGGCATGAAACTACAAATGTGGACACAAACAATCATATTATAATATGCTTGAATGACCTTATACATATCACATGGTTACATTTATATTTTTCTCGGGGAAATTCTTTATCATGGTAACTAGCTTGTGTATATTTAGGATTTTGAAGAATCATGCATGTTCCCATTAGATAAACCTTTGTGAGCACCCATTCTACAAAATTTCATGGCAAAAAGTATTCTTTCATGAAAAAAATGTGTACGATAGAATGATGATTCTCATATTCTCTTTTCAAGTACAATTTTCTTTCACAGTAGGAACATGGAAAACCAAACTATAATTAAGAGGCTTGTTCTAGGAAATGAAAATTCTAGCCAAAATGGTAATGTAGAGAGTTGTTCTATAACAAACACTAAGGATTTTCTTAAAAGAAGATGTTTCGAGAAACTTTACAAAGGTAATTCTTGCATTTGGACAACTCGGATGCCCAAACAACTTTTTTGTTCCCTCTATTTCAACATTAATTTCTCATTCTAGCGATACTTTTTTATTTCTATTATTTTCAAGAAAACCATTATAGGGAAACGACGTGGAGTGCTTCTCCATATTTTTGGATGGCATCCTTAATAAATCGTATTGGTGTAGATCAACTTGGCTAACCCATACATATTTAAGGGCTACACATGTTGCCATAAATCTAGCCAAATGCAGAAGTCTTTGGCAAAAACTAGTTGAGCTAAACCTTTGGGATAATTCATGTACCACTTGACATGTTCTTGACGAGATTTTCCTAAACACATCCATTTTATTTCTTTGAATCTTTATTTCTTCAGGTTATTATTTTAGCCCTTTGTAACTTTCCTTTTAGGTATTAGGTATTTTTGTTTTGTTTTAACATGGCTATATCAATTTCTTTTGCTATGTATTATACTAATTGTACTTTTATTCCCATGGACATATTTTTTTGTTCATTCATTGGAAATTAATAAATTTATCTCAACTTATTTTATCTACCTATTAACTATGCTTTGTTGATTATTTCTAACTATATTTTATTAGTTTCTTCTAAAAAATAGAATATTTTCAATTTCACTATTTATTGTTTTGAATAGAATTTCAAAATCATGGTCACTTTTAGCTTTGTACTGGTATTTTCAGCAATTCATAATTACAGAAGCCAATTAAAAGCTTAAATAAAAATGTAAGTGTACTTAAAGAGATGACCAAGGAAATTAGAAGAAATGTAGCTACGGGCTATCCTGAGTGGTTAATTCGAAAAATTGTCCTAAACTGATTTTTGATAGGCTATGACATATTTTACAGTGTCAAGCAATAGATATGCTACAAAAGAAGATCTTTTTTTGGAAGAGATATCTCCCTTATACATGTAAAATGACCAAAAATAATAGATCATTTATACAAGCATGTTCATGCAAAGACATTTTTGTATACAAGTCAAGCTTCCAAGTTTGCACTTCAAGTACAATCTAGAAGCACTTTGTTTGGAGATATTGATATATATAAGCATTCAAGTTTGAGAATTCGTTTTCCGAGATAACTTCATTATTTGGATATAATTTTTTGAAAATATTAATAATCCATTTCCATTTTTTCTATAGTTAAGCATTCAAGTTGGAGAACTGGTTTCTGGATAAACTCGTTATTTGGATATACTTTTTCAAGATATTAATAATGGATTTTCATTTTTTGTTGCATCTTCTTGAAAACTTTTTTTTAAGAAGACAAACAAGAAAGGTGCAAAATATTTTTGAATTTAATTTTCACATTTATCAAACATTTTTATGTTATTTGTTAGGATTTTCCCCATGTAACTCTAAAGGTAATATTTTATCAAAAGAATAAAAAAAAATCATTTGAAACCCTCCCCCACACAAGTGCTACACTAATACGAAAGGAAATTACAAGTGATAATATGTTTTGAATCCATAACTTTGTAATTTGATTACATTGTCTAGCTAGCATTGAATATTTTGTTTTTCCACGTATTCTTTTCGGGCTAGAAAGGTGACACAAGAAAAAATGGTTGAAGATGAGGCTTATCATAATTCATACATGTGCAATAAAAGGGTTGAAGATGGGGCTTACGAGAATTCATACATGTGAAAAAAAAGACACAAGAACAAGTGTTATAATGTAAATAATGTTTCTTTAACTAAGTGATGGGTACTAACCATCAATATTTAATTTCTTCTATACATTCATTAATAGGAGTTTGTAGCCACCCATATTGACTTTAGCAACTATGGAATATTCCATTAATAGATGGTTCCCTTGGAGTGGCACATTGAACCATGATACAAACATGAAAAAATAAATTACACAACGATAGAAAAAAACATTATTCCTACTAGTGAGAAAAATAAAATCTGTGAAACTTCTAATCATACTTGTAATAAACCCACCCATAATGAGATCTAAAGATTTAGTGCCCCATAGCTGAAATGCATTGCGAAATTAGAAAGAAATTATTATGAAAATGTTGGGTATGTGTTATATTCTTTGCATTATTAGATACACATGTTATTTGTATGCCTCATGAGAAATGGGGGGTTATAGTAAAACATTTGGTTCATTTTTTTAATGTCCACTTTTTGACGATTGTTTAGCACACTTTTGGTGGTTTTATGACACAATTATTGTAGTCCATGGTAATGTAATTCTAAGTAAAGTCTTGTATATGGTTAATGGATGCGACATAATGAACACAATGTATTATAACGTTGTAAAGTAATATTATATATTAAAAGAATTTTCTATTTTTTCCAAATTTGGATTTCTAGGGTAAAAATATCTATTTTAAACGTTTGTGTAAGCCATTGCATTTTTTTTGTTTTTTTCTATCCAATTTATTTTGAAGACTCAATTGTTGATCACTCTACCCTCTTTATTCATTTTTTTATACTCAATATACTGAGTCCGCATTGCATCTCTGATGTTTTTTAAACTCTCCTCCTTGACATCAATGGGAGAGGGATATAAAATTCTGCTCATATTAATTTTTTGTTGAACATACTTTGTCGCTACCACTTAAATCAAATGATACCAATTGAATACATATAGAGAAATACATAGGAAACATACAAATTTTCCATCTCATAGTACGCTCTAATACACTTTTCTCCTCTTAAACTTTTTTCTTCTCCTTCGACACAAGTATTTTTTCTTTGCTAACGCTTAAATGAGTTGTAATATTTTACAAAGGCCACAATTAAAATCTAATACAAAAGTAAAATGTAATATTGCAGCAATGGTTGATCCAAATACCAAGATCTCTCATTTTTTTATACCAATTAACCAAGTTTCATTTCTATTGTTGTACAACTTAGCCATTGCATACTAATGTTTGTTCCAAAATCCAAACTTCCCCCTGCCTTAACATGATAGGCTACTCTGTGATCATTACTATTTAACCTAATTTCTATTATCCGAGTTTATAAAATTGAAATAAGACATAACATATAATATTTGAAAACTTTTCATTTATTTTTCTTGCTTGAGGAATCAACTACCCACTGAACACATGCTACTTTGCTAATCTTGCAGCTCCCGCATGAGCTTATTCACTATTCTTGTCTCACGGGCACTCCTAACATAAACCTATTATTGAAAAAACTTGAGATATTCGCTTCTTTTCTTTTCTTATTAGATATTCCTACAGATCCATCTTTACTTTTGACACCATCTTCACTTCAATTAATTTGTTCATATTACTTTTCTAGCCAAATGAACTTTACGCACTTCCCTCAATATATCTTTAGTGGACCTTTCAACTCACCATTATTCTCTTATTTCCTCATCATCAATAATTTGTAGCTTCTTTATGTTAATGGAGGTGTTGTTGTACCACCCTTTTATTTTATTGATGTGGTAAGAGACATACCATTCTCATACTACAATCTTTCAATTTACATTTATTAAGGACATATGCATTGTTTGAGGTCCTAGTTGTTTGTTCCTAAAATTTTCCAAATTCTTCCTTACTTATTTTACATCCTTCAGATGAAAATGTGGCCTGATTTTTGTTGTACGCATTTTGACTTACACTTAAAACATTTTTTTATTAAACCTTCAATAGAAATAAGACATGTTTAGCCTTTCATTTTCTCATTGTCAAAGTCAACTAGTCGTTTCCCCATTATTTTGGGCGATGTGTTGCCTCTAAGAATGACATTGGCGCTTTTGAATTCCTTTAGTGAGATAATTTTTCCTTTTTCTCCTGTCATGTGACTTGAGAAATGACTATCTACATTCCATTGGTCCTCTTTAACTTGACTACACAAAAAGCTAAAATACATTTTCTCATTTATTTATTCTTTATTTTTCCATGTCCTTGTGCTTTCTTCTTACATGTTTCATTTTAGTGCAATAATTGGCCTACTTCTACAGTTACTTGTTGGGTGTCCATGATTATGATATTTGAAGCCTCGAGGGACATTCAATAATGGAGAAAAAATAGTTTCAACTTAATACCATGTTGAAGGGAGTTGAGTTGATGGTGTTCCTTCAAAAGTTACATGAGGAGAGAATTTTATGAGGAATTCATTATTTTTACCAATTGATTTTTTTAAAATTTACTCCATTTTGATTTATGAAAATAATCACATATTTGTCTGATTTATTACTCCATTTAGCATGCTTCTTTTACTACTAAGATGAATATGTAGATTTTGTTTGGTCCTTAGATTGATTTGTTCATTTTTTATTGCATTGTTATTATATCTTTTTCCTCTTCGTTGAATGCCCATTGTTCTTATATCTACAACATATCTTATGTTAGTTGTAGAAAGTTGCTTGATGTAGGACTTGTTGTAAGAGGTACAACCTCTAAAGGCAAAACTAAATTTTTTTCAACTTGGTCTTTTTTCTTTGACCATTTTCTCCATCTCAATTTCCATTTGTTTCGAGTTGGGAAGTATGCTCCATGATGAGTTTCATCATATCATCTATCATTGCGGGACTCTATCTCCTCAGATTTCCTTTGTGAGTGGATCTTTTGTGGCTAGCATCTTCAAGCTTGCTTCCTTAATGTTTGATATATATGCATTTTTCTTTTTGATTATATCTTACACAGCTTGTACATTGGAGGTGTCATATCCTATCTTTACAACCAAATCCCTCGATGATTTTATCCTTGTATCCTTCGACATAGAAGTTATCTTCTCCATTTTAAGTTGTGACTGAACATTTTCTAATGACACTTGCAACTTAGAAAAATTCATTGATGTATTAGTTCTTTGCAGAAGAGATCACCTCACTTTGTTTGTTTATTCATTTCCATTTCGGTTGATGAGATGAATATCCTCGATGCTAAATTTGAAGGACGACTTCTTGTCTTCACGCAACAATCTTAGGCTTTGAAATTTGAGCCTCCGGTAATTCCATGTGCATTTTCCCTTTTTCAGAGTCGGATGATGATAAAGATCTGCTATGAGAGGCTGGAGGTTTGCTTCGAGATTGGGTGTAAATGCTATTCTTCAAAATTTCATTCCTTAGTTTGATTTCCACTGAAGGTCTCAAACACTATCTTCTCCTGTTTCTCCTGTAGCAACCCTTTGGTTATGGATATACGAAGATATTACTATTGATTTGGCACATTAGTTGAAGTATTAGGGGAGGAGATGGGCTAACCACCTACTAGAGAAGATCACGGAGTGTCTCTGCTGTTGATAATTGTCTCAGTGCTCTAATTCTTTGCCTAGATCAATATCCATATGGATCCTAGCTATTTTCCAATATTTCATTTTCAATTATCTATTAGAAGTATCGGTCAATGAAGGTGACTAATCTTCCCTTATCATTTTTCCTATTTCTTATTTCTTATCCTCTTTTTTCTATTTTGTTGTGACACAAGGGTTTGTAATCCTGAAGTTGATATTGCCTGCTCCTCGACCTCTTGCAAAGTGTTCTCTACCCATTCTGTCTCATTCATAAACTATTATATTTTTTGGCATGTGAGTGTGAACGTATGGTATGGACTTGTTTTCCCCTCTCATTTTATAAATGATCCCAAATGGATCATAAGGCTAGGATAAAGCTATGAGTGAATTTCATCTCTTTCAATCTTTTTATCGGCTTCCTCTCTTTCTTCCCTTTGTTGTTACATATGAATGGTCCAATTTAATATTTGATCTTGAGCTGTGACTTCTTATTTGTTGAAAGAAAAAATGCACCTCATCGGCATTTAGCATTTATCTGATATACTCCAAGGAAAAATTCCTCATTGGGATGAATTTTGGAAATTTGTATGGATGTAATTCACATACATAAACCCTCGGCTATGTGTAATTGTGGTATAAGTACCGAGTCTCCTATTTTAGCTTGATTTGAAAGCTACATAATCCTTTTGATATCTTCACTTATACTAGGATCAACTCTATATGCTCAAAATACTCATGGGTCTGGATGTAAAATTAAGTCAATGAACTATTTTTAGTTGTACTCTTCTTTTTCTTTCATCAATAGAGTGGCCCGAGAAGATGAGAGATGGTGGGTGTCAATAAACATCCATGTTCTTCATGGAAAATTGGAAATCTTTCTTCGTGAAAATATAATAACATGTAAATAATGACATAGGTATACTTAAATGCATCCTCTGTATGGAATTTCACAAATTGGTCATGGATGTGGTGTTGCTAGGAAATAACTGAATTTAAACATAATTGAGGGCTTGGAAGCTGTGTGCAATATAGATAAAAATGTTATAATTTCGTGATCAACCCATCGGTCGAGTAATACCCAAGCAAATATGAAACAATAGTTACTATATGATGTGTTTTATCGGGGAATGTGGATGAGTAATATGGAGGGTTTTTCTTCGGTAAAGGGGGATTTTCGGTCAAGAAAATTTCAAGAGTTTTTGATTTCTTAACAAAATCTAACTACGGTATACCTCTATGAGGGTTTCATGGGGAAAAAGGTGTTGTATTTTATATTTAGGGCCCCTTCATCATTTGTATAATGGATTGGCCATTGATTGTAAATAAGACTGCACAAATAGGGGAAATTACAACTCTTTTATCGGGGACATATCATGCATGGCACCTTCGATAAGTTCAAGGACACTGTGGGTTTTAGGAAATATGTAGTAGGGTAGATTGGTGTCCCATAATCCAATGTCAATGAGCTTCATCAATTAGTTTATCTTCTAACTAGTATGTAAACATCAAATACGTCAAATTCACATAGGGTCTCATAAATTTTGAAGTCTTTGTACGCAGGTTGAACCATGGGGTTAAAGGGTTCTTGACCTTTCTTTTTCGGGAGGCATGATTGGTTTAGGGCTTAAAAAATAATGAATTTGATAATTGTGTAGGTATACGAGGGAACAGAAAGGAAATAAGAAAGGAAAAAGCGAGAAAAATGGAGGAAATTATTGTGATATGTAGGCAGTTGATATCTTTCCCGGGCTTTTCTTGGATTTATAATATTTGAAATGGAAACTTGTAGTGAAATAGTATTAAAAGAGAAAGGTAAAGTTACGAAACAGTCGGAGGAGGAAATTTATAATTCCCCTGGGTTTCCATTATTCATGGCGTAGGGTCTGTTAGTTAGCTTTGTTAAGTAAATTAATTACTTTGAACGAGTTGATGTGAGTGGGAGTGGAGGTGATTGGGAGAAACGAGTGGATGAGTTGGTGCGATGAGATAAGCGAAGTGTAACGATTATGGGGATGGTTTTGGGCTGTGGAAGAGACAGCTTTCGAAGGGGTAGTACACGATAAGTGGTTTCGGTGAGGGGAGGTATGATCTCATCAATGCCTGCCATATTTCTATGGGTCCAAGTTCTAATGCTGCAATTTCGTACTCCACCGACGAGTAAAGTCTAGATGGTGAGGGGGGAAGAAAAGTGATTTTAGTTGTCGATTAAAATATATAGGTTAATATTATGGGAAAGTTGGCATGGGTTTAACCATGATGTGATAGGATCAATGGTGGGGTCAGAAAAGCAAATAAAGTATGCACTAGATATTATGAAAAGGAAAAAGCTTAGGGAAGTGGAAAATAATGCCCAAAAACCTTTAAATGGATCAAAACTCCTAACTTTGGACAAAAAAATATTATCCCTCTATTTTTTTACTAGCATGTAAAATGTAATTATAACTTAGGATAAGATTTCATGCATTTTTTCCAAAGTCATGCTTTCTCTTTACGCCTTCCCCTTTTCTCCTAAACTAACATTTTCAACTTTTCTTTTGCGAGGTGCATTTAAACTAGCGAGACCCGAGATCATATTTTTTATGAAAATCTATCCTACTCTATCCCTTATTTCACTTATTGATTTAGATTACGAGTGTTGAATCAATTTCATTTCTACCCTAGCTGCGATTTACCAAGATTAAACTATTTGGTAAATCTTTATTCAATTTTGACTTGCGAGCACTTTCGGTATTTTTATATTTTTAGGGTTTTCTTTTCTTTTCTTTCATTCTTTTTAACTTTTTTTTGGTCCCTTTTTTTTATTCTCTTTTTCAACATACCCTCTTTTATTTCTTTTCTTTCTTTTTTTTTCATATTTTTTTTGGAATTCATTTGAATATTGAAAATTATGTACAATATGAAATTGCAAAAATAAAATACTAAATCACCTCGAGATCCTATGACTTATAGGACCCTAACGAGAGGTTTGGCATAGGCCGAGCGATATTTTCCTCTTTCAAGGAAAATATGTCGTGAAAAGTCTTCTGGAGTGATTTGGTATGGTGGATAGGTAAAGCTTGTGTCGACACTTCGATGGAACTCAAATTTAAGAAGTTGTGTGGAAACATTGTTGGGCTTGTGATGGGAAATCCCACCGAGTATCGACAAATCATGGGGGCCACTGATGTTCCTAGTGAACTCCCATCCGGTCGTATGTTTTGAGATATCCTCGAGGCACAATCAATCATGAGCTCGAGATACACTACCGGGAGTTTGAGAATCCATGTATATAGTGATGTTGATTGGGCTAGCGATGTGGTGGATGAAAAGAGAACATTTGGATGTTACTTCACCTTGGGTTCTAGTTTTATATCATGGATGAGAAGGAAGAAAAAATTCGATGACTTTGAGCCTTGTTGAGGCCAAATAAATTGGAGGGAGTATTGCTTATTGTGAAGCTGTTTGGTTGTGAAATCTCTTTAGTGAGTTGTTTGGGAATGTGCTAGTTCCTTTGTGATAACCATAGTGGAAATTGTCTTGCTAAGAATTTCGTGTTCCACGATCAATCCAAGCATATTAATATCGGGAACCACTTTATCCCAGGGTAATATGGTACAACGAGGCAATGTAAGGGTTGATCATATAGGAACTAATGAGAAGGTCATGGATATTCTCACAAAGCCCTTGGGGAAGGTCAAGTTCATAACCTTCCATAAGAAGCTTGGAATATTGGAAAGAACCTATTCTAAGGGTACTTCTTGAGTTAGACTATGAGCTCTGGGAGATCTAGGGGGCTTGGGGATAGCTTCTTGGAGCTACAAGCACACACTAGGCTAGGTTTGTTGAATCTTGTTGTGCTTCTTCCCCACCGCTATAATATTGTGTTGGTTCACCTCACCTTGATCTATGCCCCACATGCATCCTACCCATGGAGTTTCGGACTCATGGGAAGTACCTCTCATTTGGCCAATGAGGTGGGAAATGTGAATCGGTACCAATAGCAAGATCGATGGACACATTGGAGATTGTCGTACTCTCTATGTCTAGGATGGAACGTGTCCAACTCCTTGACACGGGATCAAGTATGATGAGGTTCTTACCTCTAAAGCCCGACTTCGGGTTAGTAAACTATCTTCGAGTTAGTATGAGACTCTTTTTTGATTCCAAGAGAGTTTTTAACCTCTAAGGCGGCTTCACGTCGGTGAGGGTGATTTATTTGTGACTCACCTTTTGTTCTATTTGCGAAGAAGAGCTACCAAGGCAAGATATGGCATGATGACGCATGATGTTATATGATAGTACACAATGTTACTGAGTTTATGGATGGCATAGGTGGATAGATGGAGTTCTCCCTAGTTGAGAGGGGGTATTAATTTTTGGAAACTAGGTCCAAGCTCAATGTTGCATTTCTCATATGACGATGCTTATACCTTTGTTTTATTCCTCTTTCGAGAGAGGTGAAAAATTGATCGAAAGATCATATTTTTTTGTATGAGAAGAACATATATTTTGATTTTAGTTTCCACGCATGTGCAATATCAACCGATTTGTAATGTAGGATCACAAGCCTAATAGATGTGTCACACACCCTCACTCATGGATATAAATGGGAGAGACTTGGATATGATTTTCTCATCATCTCCTCACACATTCTCTCATTGTGATGAGATTGGTTCGATAACCTTTGAAGGCATCTCTCCTTCACATGTGCGGAGCTCAAGGTCGGGCAAATTTGTGGATGTTTGTTTTAGGTTTGTTTTTTGTGCTTTGACAAGTGTTGACCGTGGTTAAAAAATTGACCATTCGACATTCAAAATTTGTTGAAAATCTGATTTTTGAAGGCCATATAGCTAGGCACAAAAATCGAGGAAAAAGGAGTAGGTTACCGAAGGCCTATATACGCATCATTGACTTTCTACGTTGAATTTTATGCATTGAGTTTGGTTGACCAATGTTCACTTTTGATGAGTTGTCTTAGAGGGCTATGTGTGACATTTTGGAGGGTTGGGCTGATCTGATGTTGAGAAATACTTTTTTGGTTGGTGCATCTTTGTTGACTCTCACAGTGCACACTATCCTATATCCGATCTATATTATTGTATTATCTTTCGTTGATCTATTATTGTGTTCTATCAACAATTTAATTTCATGTTTATGTGATTTCTAAATTGAATCGGGCCTAAGAAATATTGAAGTAGATTTTCATCAAGCATAGAACTCTACCCTGTGCTAGATTATGATATCCTAGCCTAACCTACTCTACCTTGGCCTACCTTACCATAACCTAGCTTACCATAGCCTAGCCTAACCTACTCTACCCTAGCATAATCTGGCATAGCCTAGCCTAGAGTAGCTTACTCTAACCCAAGCTAGCCTACTCTATCCTAACCTAGCCTAGCTTACTCTAGCATATCCTACCCTATGCTCGCTCTAGACTAGCCTAGCCTAGCCCTGCTCTAGCCTACTAGCCTCCTTCCTAACCTAAATTATACTATCCTACTCTAGTATACCTACCGTTGTAGGCTACCCTAGCTTAGCCTAACCTTGTCTACTTAAGCCTAGCCTATTCTAGCATACCCTAGTCTAGCCTAATTTAGGCTACCTTAACCTAGCTTACCTCGGCGTACTCTAGCCTACCCAATCCTACCCTAGTTGAAACGACTCTTACCTACCCTACCCTACCCTAGCTTAGCCTACTCTAGCCTAGCCTCGGCCTCACCTACCATATCTTAAGCCTACCTTAGCATACTCTAGCCTAGCCTAGCTTATCCCACCCTAGCCTACCCTAGTTTAGCATACTCTATCTTGGCCTAGCCTAGTTTAGGCTACTCTCACCTAGTATAACCTACCTAGCATAGCCTAGCCTAGCCCACCTAAGCCTACTCTAGCATAGCCTAGCTTATCCTACTAGTATAGCATATCCTAGGGATATTATACCCTAGCCCTATCCTAGCATAACTTACTCTACTCGTAACTTACACTAGCCTAGCCTACTCTTGCTTAGCCTACTCCGAGTTAACCTAGCCTACCTTAGTGTACTAGGCTAGCTTAGCCTAGCCTTTCGTAGCCTATAATAGCCTATCCTAGCCTACTTTATCCTAATCTACTTTAGTATAGCCTACTTTAGGTTACCCTAGATGAGCCTACCTTAGCCTCTAGGTTAACCTAGCCTACTCTAATGTACCAACAAAGCCTAGCCTAGCGACCTACCATAGCCTAGCCTACTCTATCCTAATCTACTCTAGCATAGCCTACTTTAGATTACCATAGGCGAGCCTACCTTAGCCTAACCTACTCACGTATAGCCTACTATACCTTAACCCACTCTTGCCTATCCCACTCTATCCTAGCCTCGCCTAGCATATTAGCCTACTTTAGCCTAGCCTAGGCTAGCCTAGTGTATCTTAGCATATCCTACTCTTAACTAGCCTAGCCTACTCTAGCATACCCGAGTTTAATCTATCTTAGACGAGCCTAGCCCAACCTAACCTAGCTCACTCTAGCTTAGCATACTCTAGCTTAGCCTACTCTAGCCTACCTTAGCCTACCCTATCATACTCTAGCCTAACCTAACTTTTTCTAGCCTAGCCTAGCCTAGATTAGTCTAGCTTAGTCTAGCCTACTCTAACTTAGTCTAGCCTACCTTAGTCTAGCCTAGCCTAGTCTAGCTTACTCTAGCCTAGCTTAGTCGAGCATACTTTAGCCTACTCTACCTTAGCCTAGCCCACTCTAGCCGAGGACTTGGCCAACTCTAGCCTAATCTACACTGGGCTATCATACTCTAACCTATCCCTAGCATGCTCAAGTTGAAGCTATCCTAGTTTACTCTGCTCCAACCTAACCTTTCCCTAGCCTAGCCTACTATAGCCTATCCTAGCCTAGCGTAGCTCTGGTCTACACTATCATAGCCTACTCTAGCCAAGCCTACTCTACTCGTGGCCTATCATATGCTACCCTAACCTACCCTAGTATAGCCTAATCTAGCATGGCCTACCCTATGCTACACTAACCTACCCTAATCTATCATACTCTTGCCTAGCCTAGCCTAGCCTATTGTAGCCTTGCCTACTCTAGCCTAGCCTAGCCCTAGCCTACTCTAGCCTTGCCTACTCTAGCCTAAGCTAGCCTACTCTAGTCTTTCCTACTCTAGCCTATCCTATCCTAATATACCCTTGCCTACTTTATCCTCCCATAGCCTACTCTACTATTTCATAGCCTAACCCAACCTACTCCTTCCCTATCCTAACTTAGCCTACTCTAGCCTAACCTACTCTTTCTTATCCTAGCCTAGCATACTCTATTGTGGCTTATCCTATGCTACCCTAGCCTACACTACTCTAGCCTACTCTAGCATGGCCTAGCCTATGCTACCCTATCCTACCCTACTCTAGACTACTCTACCCTAGCCTAGCTTACTCTATCGTACCTAGCCTACTCTAACCTAGTATAGCCTTGCCTACTTTAGCCTACCATAGACTATTCTATACTCTTTCCTAGCCTAACCCAACCTACTCTTTCCTATCCTAGCTTAGCCTACTTTAGCCTAGCCTACTCTTTCCTAGCCTAACCTAGCTTAGTCTACTCTAGCATGGCCTACCCTATTCTAGCCTAGCCTAACCATAGTCTAGCATATTCTAATCTAACATAACCTACCATACCCTAACTTAGCCTAAATTAACCTACCCTCTCAAAACCTACTCTAAACTATCTTATTATATCTTACCTTAACATAGCTTAGACTAGCATAGCATAGCCTAGCGTAGCCTAGCTTAGCCTACTCTAGCCTCACCTAGCCTAAACATCACCTACTCTAACGCACTCTATCTTTAGCTTAGCTTAGCTTAGCCTAGTCTACTCTAAACCTATCTAGATCTATAAAAGTGTATAGTAGTTAACAAATTTAATAAAACACATTAAAAAATCAATTAAAAAAAAACTACACTATAGTTTACATTTATAATATAAAATCATTAATACTTTATATTATATAAGTTAAGAAAAAATTCATTTTATATTATATTACTTTTGTACTATTAATAAAATATAAAGTAGAATTTAATAAAATATTAATTATCTAAACTTGAGGATTGAAAAAATGAAATAAAATAAATAATATTAATATAAAATTATTTAGAAAAAATGATTTTTAGAGTGACAAGTTACACTACTAATTTTAATAATTGAAAGAGATTATGTGAAACTAGAAATCATCATTTGAATTTGATTCTCTCTCTCTCTCTCTCTCTAATATATATATATATATATATATATATATATATATATATATAACTACTTATATTTGAATTTTTATTTAAAATATGTATAATAAACTTAAATCTAAATTAAAGTATTATTTGACAAATAGATGATGCAATGGCCTTGAATGTTTTTTTATATCCTTAATCAATCATTGCAATATTTGTTGTTAATCAAACTAAAGTCACCTTTAATAACTAGAACTGCAGATTGTGGTGAATTTGATTTGCAATAAATATTGTAATGATTTAATTAGGATAGAGAAAACATTTACCTACCATAACAATTATTTGACAACAATTTTTTTCATTTAAATTTATATATATTATATATATATATATATATATATATATATATATATATATATATAATAAATTTAAATAAAATAAACCACTATTTAATTGTATTCAAACTACACGAAAACCAAAGTACACCAATTACATTGAAACTACAGCAATTGAGAAACAAAAGTTAAACCCATTCAAACGTTGAGCCACCAAATTGATAGACGAGATAAGTTGAACCATAACGATTGGAAGGAGAGCTAGAGATATCAATAGAAAATATTTTTTAGACCATTAAAATAAAATACCTGTATGCTTTGACACCTTAGTTCATAACCGCCAAATTGATTGACAGGATAAATTGAACAATAACGATTGGATGGAGAGCTAAAGAAATGAATAGAAAATACTTTTAGACAATTAAAAGAAAATAGTGTGGTTTGACACTTCCGTCATTAGAGGGCTGAAAGAAGGAATTATTGAAAGAAAATAAAAAAAAATACGCTATTCTTGCGGTGGTTTTACTAGACTAAAGAAATTAACTTAAAAAAAATTGAAACGAAACGAAAAGACTTGGTTTTTCTTTGAGAGCAACATTTAGGCGGAAATGTACATGTAAGTAAACCCTTCAATTAAAAGAAAATATTCATTAGAGGGAGCGTTTGACATTTAATACTCACTACAAGGCTAGTTTGACATTTAAGTTTCCATCATTACACAGAGCTGAAAAAAAAGACTCAAGGGGTTGCTTTGACATTTCAGTTTCGCTGCTAATAAGGTATTTTTTGTTTAGATTATAGATGAGATAATCTAAACACTAATGATAGGATGGATCTATAATCCAGCCAAAGAATCTCTCAGAGAATCAAAAGAAGAAAAATCTGCACGTGGTTTGACATCTACGTTTCCGTAGTTATATTAACAGAAAAAAAATTCGTTCATAAGGAACAAATTAACTTAAAAGTTAAGTTAAAGAAATTTGAAATAAAATCAACGTCTATAAAAGTTTCATTGTAGTTAAGTCATTTAATAAAATATATATTTAAAATTAATTTAAAAAACATTTACATGTTAAATATAAAATTATATTTATTTTATATTATATAAATTTAAAAATTATATTTATTTTATATTATATTGTTGAAAATATTGTCATTGATGGCAAAGGATGCAGCACTCAGGCAAAAGAGGCACAGTGAAAGCAATAGAGGCAGCAAGAAGAAAGTCAAAATGTAACAGTCATAGAAGCACAGTGAAGAACCGTTATCGAAAGGTAGAGACAGAGGCAGAGCGACAAAAGCAGCAGAGGCAGAGGCAGAGACTAAGTGACAGAGGCAGAGAGCCGTTACAAAATTCCGAGAATCACACACTCCAACCAGCGTTATACATATAATACATAATCCTTATTCCGGGAATCGCTTAACTCCAGCGGCAATGCAATGCATATAATACAGAACCATATTCCGAGAATCGCACACTCCAACGGCGTTATACAACACAAATATTATTCCGGGAATCGCCTACCCCGATGAAGGATACATATATATATATATATATATATATATCCATCATCTTACATATAAATGCCGCGCATTACATATGCTGCAAAGGACCAAGGCATATATATTATGTTATATAAGTGGAGCGCATAAAACAAAGTTTATAAGGTGGGACCCCTCCCCAATAAGCGTCGAAAATCACAAGGGTAGCGAAGAAATTGTAACGATTGAGAGTTTGCGTTGCGATTGAAGTTCGGACAGATCGGAATTATAAATCATAGTTAACATATATTTGAGTTCGGGTCTAATAACAGCCTTTGATCCAGTAACGTAGAGAATATATGAGTTGCAATTGCGATTGGAAGTCCGGACCGATGGGTATATAAACTAATTCAAACGTGTTTGAAGTCCTTTCCCAATCACATCGGAAAAATACAATGAACAGTGGCCAATCGCAACACATATTAAAAAACTTGTGATTGCGATTAAGAGTTCGGACCCGATGGGTGTATTAATGATGGTTTATATTTGGTCCCCGGCTAATCGCATAAGCTCTCTAGCCAGTAAATCAGGAACATAATAATTAAGAACTTAGATTAACGATTGGCCGGGACAATGGGCTTATAAATTATGATTAACAAATGTTTCAATTCCATGTTCCAATCGCATCGGCACTGGTCAATCGGAACACATGTTAAAGACTTGCGATTGCGATTGAAGCCCGGACACGATGGGCTTATAAATTATGACTAACAAATGTTTCAGTTCCATGGTCAATCGCATCGGAGGTAAAGTGGAGCATCGGAACATCACAACAGAAAGTTGCGATTGAGATTGAGATTCGGACCTGATGGACTGATAAACTGTGACTTGATAGGTTTGAGTTCCGAAACATGTTAACAAAGATTTTCGATTGTGATTGAAAGGCCGGACCCGATGGGTTTATAAGCAAAGACTGATATATGTTTGAAGTTTCGCCATAACAGTGAATAATCGCAATCAGAAGAGGCTGAGGAGTGATACATCGCATCGGAAAGATCGGCGAGTGAGCCCGAAAGGAGTTCTTATTTATTTAAAGAGTTTTTATTATATAATGCCGAGAATTGATTTAAGACTTTTTAAAAGGAAGGTTGTATGTATTCCGAGTGTTGAAATTACTTATATATATATGAAAGGGCGCTATTATATATATATATATATATATATATATATATATATATATATATATATAACGCTGTTGCGATAAGCCGTGTGGTCTGTAGACCCACGAACCTCAGCTTAATGGGAGGGCGATTCTTAATATACAATGACTGTGATATATGTCCGTTCCGCTTGCGGAAAGTTCCACATCAACAAGAAACTTGCTGCAAGTCAGCAGTCACGTATTTTTCTAAGAGGCACTGATATAAAAGCACTGTTACACATATGCAACAAATACACCACAGCAGAGGACAGAAAAGCATACAAAGCAGAAAAGAGTCAAAACACAATCACAGAAAAGACAAATGCGCAACAAACCAAGAGACAAAATAAGTGAGTTGGAATTCACATTGTAATTCGAATGTAAATGGTTTAATTGTTTTTATTGTTTGTGATGCATTGTCAAGTATCTGAGAGAAAAAAAACTCCCACTGTAATGTTAAAATTGACACCTACAGTTATAATTTCTGAGTAAGCTGATAAAAGGAGTGAGAAGGCAGAAGGCAAAGAGACATGACTTTCCATTTCGAATTTCAAGAAGAATACAAACAGTCAAGTGAGGAAATCTATAAATAATATCATCTTGATATTAAAAAAAAAAGGAGAGAGTAAATCAAGAGAAGGCAGAATATAGAAGAGTGAGGCAGAGAAGATTAAGAAAAGCAGAACAGAAGGAGAAGCTACAGAACAGGGCTGATATCTGAGGTAATTCAGCAAGCTTTCAGTTTGAAAAATTGAGGAAGTTGGAGCTTCCCTATCAAGTTGTAGGTTGATAAATGTCAGTTGTAGCTGACTGAGGTAGGAGCCTCCTGTAGGTTGGTGCCTGCAGAAAATAGATGGGAGTTGGAGCTTCCTTGCAAGTTGTAGCTTACAGCATTGAGGTTGGAGCCTCCTGTAGATTGGTGCCTACAGAAAATCAGTGGTGAGAGGGAGTTGGAACTTGCCTTTGCATCAGAACAATAATAAGATGTGGTTTTCTCCCTTTATTGGTTTCCACGTATATCTGGTGTCTATGTGCATGATGTCTATGTATTTATCGATATGTATCATTTGCTTAATACTGCTGGCTCTCATATTAAGTCTACTTCTCTATTAAACTAATACTTTTACGATTACATTCTAAAATTACTCTCACATCAAATTGAGTTTGAAATAGAAGGTGTAAATAAGTTTAATGAAAAGTTTTAAAAAGATCGGGAATGTATTAAGCGGAAGTTCACCCCCCCCCCTCTCGATTTAATTAGAGGTTCAACAGGTGAGTATCGGAGCCGGGTTCTGGCAATATGTCCGGTCTAACAACTGAAAGGAGATCCTAGGCTCTCAAGATGGCAAGCCAAGAAGGAAGCTCAACCAATAAAGCCCCTTTCTTTACAGGTGCAAATTGTGCCTTTTGGAAAATAAGAATGAAAGCTTATATAATGTCCTTAGGATTAGAAGTTCAGGATGCTGTGGAAATTGGATATGTCACAAAGTCAACTGATACAGAGAAAGAAGCTAAACAAAGCTTTGTAGCTAATGCAAAAGCAATGAATGCAATCATAAATGGACTATGTGAAGCTGAGTTTATCAAAATAATGCACAGTAAAACTGCCAAAGAAATGTGGGACACTCTAGAGAATATCCATGAGGGAAATACAAAGGTTAAGACTGCCAAACTTCAAGTATATAGAGCCCAGTTTGAAAATTTAAAAATGAATGATGATGAAGATGTTGGCAACTTCTTCTTAAAAGTTGCATAAATTTTTAACAGTATGAAAGCTCTTGGAGAAACAATACCAGAAGGTATAATTGTAAAAAATATTCTAAGATCTCTTCCATCCAGATTCAATCCTAAGGTGTCTGCAATAGAAGAAACAACTGATTCGGAGACCTTGACCATGAACCAGCTACTAGGAAATCTTACAGCATATGAGATGAGGCTCCCACAGAAGAAGCCAAGCACAAGGGAGGCAACATTCAAAACAGAAAAGAAGAAAGAAGAAAAGGAAGACATATGCTCCTTCTCTGATGAAGAAGAGGCTAAGTTTGTCAAGAAATTGGATAGAGGCTCAGGTAGATACAAAGGTAAACTTCCCTTCAAATGCTTTAACTGTGGAAGAGTTGGACACATTATGCTGCTAAATGTCCTCACAAGAAAGTAAGAAATCAAGCTCAAGAATAAGAGAAAGACACATCAAAGAATTGGCAGAAAGGAAAGAAATTCAGCAGAAAATCCTTCTACGCTCAGCAAGACAGAAATGCATCTGAAGACTCAGATGAACCCTCAGAAGAAGAGGGAACCTCTGAAGTTTTACTAATGGCCATAGAATATCTTGAAGGACTCTTGCTAGAAGAAGAAGAAGAAGGGGAAGTCGATCTTGAGGGGAGCTAAGAAGTGCTCTGGAGGAGATTGACAGACTCAAACTAAAATGCAGAAAACAAAAAGAGATTCTCCTCAAATGTGTGAAAGAAGAACAAAATTCAGAAGTCCTCATGCAGCTGAAGGTAAAGCTTGAAGAATCCAAGAAGATAGAAGATATGTTACTTCAGCAAATCAAAGATAAAACTCGAGAACAAGAGAAGCTGGAAGAAGAAATTATGTGTCTGAGAAGGAAATTAGAAAGTGCTCAACAGAAAGTTTCTATATACCCTTCTCAAATGACAAGTTCTGGTAACTTGAATGAAATCTTGGATGCTCAAAGATCTCCTCTAATAAAAACTGGGATAGGCTATGAAGGAGAATCAAGTAAAGGCAAAGAAAAGGAAAACAAAAATATAATTTTTGTGAAAGCAAAGAAGGCTAATGAAGCAACTCAAATAATTCCCACAAAGGAAGAAACATGTAATGAGAAAGACAGAGACCAAAAGAAACCTCTAATAACAAAGATTGTAACAAATACTAAGACAACAGAGAAAGGATCATATATTCCTGATTATATCAAATTTGGAAGCCATCAAAGGAGATTCTTGCCTCCTATGAAGAATGCCACCTGTTATGTCTGCCACAAGCAGGGACACATTGCTGCATATTGTCATGCAAGGAGGAATGATTCAAACCAGAAAAAGAGGCAAGCATGGAAGAGACAACCTTACATCAGGTATGCAAGTAATTTCTATGGTTATTGTTTTTATTGTAAGGATTTTGGCCATAGAATTATTGAATGTAGAAAATATGGACAAAGACTGATTTTCAATACCTCAAGGAGGTTTATGAGTCAAAGAAATTTTGTTCATGCTCACAATTCCGCAAAAACTATAATCAAATGTTGTATATGCAATCAAATTGGGCATATATCTTCCAAGTGTTCTCTAAAGGGATATAATTCATCACCTCACAAAAGATACCAAACAAAAGGGGGCCTCCAGTGGATAAAGAACGTGAATAAATGTGACTTGGCTTTAACTGCTCAAGATTTGAAGAGTCAATGGTATTTGGACAGTGGCTGCTCTAAACACATGACAGGAGATAAAAACAAGTTTATTACTCTTGATGAAAAGAAATCTGGCAATGTTACTTTTGGCAATGATAAATCAGGTAAGATCAAGGGAAAAGGCTCAGTCAGCATAGATAATGGAAGAGGAAAGGCCCAAGATGTACTATTTGTAGATGGGATGAAAGCAAATTTGTTGAGTGTCAGTCAGATGTGTGACAAAGGCTGTGAAGTTCTCTTTAGAGCACAAGACTGTGAAGTCAGATCAAGCACAACAGGAAAGACTCTGCTCAAAGGTGTCCGAACAGACAGTAATGTGTACATAGTAAAAGAGGAGGATGAAGCCTGCCATCTGAGCAAACTTGAGGAGTCATGGTTATGGCATAGGAGATTAGGACATCTCAGCTTCGACCATATCATCAGACTGAGTAAGAAGAAAGTTGTCAGAGATATGCCTGAAATAAAGAGGCCTTCAAATACCATATGCAAATCTTGTCAATTTGGGAAACAAACTCGCACATCCTTTAAATATAAAGATGAGCTATCAACTAGAAGACCACTCCAGCTTGTGCACATGGATCTGTGTGGACCTGCAAGAACTAAAACACCAAGTGGAGAATCCTACTTCATGTTGATAATAGATGATTTCTCCATAATGACATGGGTTGCTTTTCTCAGGAACAAATCAGAAGCACTGGAAAAGTTTAAGATATTCAAAGCATTAGCAAAAAATCAAACTGGATGCAAGCTGAAATGTATCAGATCAGACAGAGGAGGAGAATTCACAGATTATGACTTTGTAGACCTATGTAATGAACATGGAATAAAGAAACAATTTACTATTGCAGGGACACCTCAGCAGAATGGAGTAGCAGAGAGACAAAACATTTCTGTACAACAAATAGCCAGAGCTATGATGCAAGAGAATAATATTGCTCAAACCTTCTGGGCAGAAGCAGTGCACACAACAGTACATATCCTTAATAAAGCTCACTGAAGGCCAAGCAGTGACAAGACTCCCTATGAACTATGGCATGGAAAGCCAACCTCAATCAAACATTTCAGAATCCTTGGAAGCAAGTGTTACATAAAGAATAATGATGAAAATCTTGGCAAATTTGATGCAAGAGAAGATGAAGGGATATTTCTAGGATATGCCTCCAAAAGCAAAGGGTACAGGTGCTACAACAAGACCCTTCGGAAGATAGTTGAAAGTATTGATGTGAGATTTGATGAAGAACTTCCAAACAATACTAGAGATACAGACTGCTGCAGTACATCAGACAACAATGAAGAAGAAGACGAGAATGATGATGAAACCATCAAGACAATAGAAGATGCAGAGCTGAGCTCAAAAATCCCCTCAAGATACACTCAGAAGAATCATCCTAGAGATCAGATCATAGGAGACAAGAAAGCAGGAGTCCAAACAAGAAGGCAGCTAACAGAACAAACAGAAGAAGTATACATAGTCATGTTATCACAAATAGAGCCAAAGAAATTTGAAGAAGCTAGCAAGGACAAGTATTGGATAAAAGCAATGAATGAATAATTGGACCAAATTGAGAAGAACAATACCTGGGAACTAGTTCCTAGACCTATTGATAAAAATATCATTGGTTCAAAGTGGGTATTCAAAAACAAAATGAATGAGCAAGGACAAGTAATCAGGAATAAAGCTAGGTTGGTCTGCAAAGGATACTCACAAATAGAAGGACTTGATTATGATGAAACATTTGCCCCTGTAGCTAGAATGGAAGCTATCAGAATGTTCCTGGCATTTTCATGCTATCAAGATTTCAAGGTATATCAAATGGATGTAAAATCTGCTTATCTTAATGGTGATCTAGAAGAAGAAGTGTGCATGGAACAACCAGAAGGTTTTTCATTGACAGATAAAGAAGACTATGTATGTAAACTGAAAAAGGCCCTATATGGATTGAAACAGGCTCCTCGTGCTTGGTACTCAAGACTGGATAAATATTTGCAAAAACAGGGTTTTAAGAGAGGTGGAGTAGACAACAACCTATACATAAAAGCCCATGAAAATGAACTTTTGATTGTTGTAGTGTATGTTGATGACATTATGTTTGGAAGCAACAAATATGATCTAGCAAAAGGGTTTGCTGATGAAATGAAAACAGAGTTTGAAATGTCTATGATTGGAGAGCTCAGTTTCTACTTGGGACTACAAATTCAGCAAAAGAACACAGGTACATTTATTTCACAAGAAAAATACATAAAATAAATGTTGAAAAAGTTCAAAATGGAGGACTGCAAACCTGTGTCAACTCCCATGACCACAGGTTGCAAGATGTGTGCTAATGATGGGTCTGCTGACATAGATCAAAGACTTTACAGATCCATGATTGGAAGTCTATTGTATCTGACTGCATCAAGACCAGACATCATGCTAGCAATAGGATTAGTGGCTAGATATCAAGCAGCACCTAAACAAAACCATCTTCTGGCAGTCAAAAGAATATTCAGATATCTACAAGGAACAATATAGTATGGACTTTGGTATCCTAAAAGCAAAAACTTCACTTTATCAGCATACAAAGATGCAGATTGGGCCAGCTGTGTGGATGATAGGAAGAGTACAAGTGGAGGTGCATTCTATCTAGGAGAAATTCTGGTGGCATGGCTAAGCAAGAAACAAACATCCATCTCTTTGTCTACAGCTGAAGCAGAATATATAGCAGCAGCAGCATGTTGTACACAAGTCATGTGGATGAAGCAAACTCTTCAAGACATGAAGGTAAGCATTGATGAACCTATTTCAATCAAATTTGATAATACAAGTGCTATAAGTATATCTAAAAATCTTGTACTTCACTCAAAAACTAAACATATTCCAATTAAGTATCATTTCCTCCGAGAACAAGTGGCTCAGAAGATAGTAAAGCTGGAATATGTACCAACGAAAGAACAGACAGCTGATATATTTACCAAACCTCTTGCTAGAGAACCATTTCAATACTTGAGAGATAAACTAGGGGTAGTATCTGCAGATGCTACTCTCTGATATAAAGAGAAAGCACAATCTCAGGGGGAGAAAAAAACGAAGATATCATTCCAGGGGGAGAATAGCCAGCAAGATAAGCATAAAACAAGTCCACCGGATCAGCATTATCAGTATTATCAGCATTATCAATAGTATCAGCATTCCGAAGCAACAAGAACCGTTCAATCGTAAAATGCATATTACAGGCACTACAAATGAAACACAACTATAAAACATATATTGGCTCACTATACCAAAGTGTTCTCTCAACAAGTTTCATACATCACTCTGGAGCAGCATAGTCCAATTTCAGCAGAAGAGGACCTAAACGTAACTCAGAGAAAGGAAATGCAATGACATAACCCATACAAAGATATGAGGCGTCGTCCTTTGCCATTGATGTCAAAGGGGGAGGAAGAACAAACAACAGGAGGAAGAGCAGGCAAACAGGAAGAGCAAGCAACAAGAGAAAGTGGATTGCCATCAATGCCAAAGGGGGGGACTGTTGGAAATATTGTCATTGATGGCAAAGGAGGCAGCACTCAGGCAAAAGAGGCAGCGCTGAAGCAGAGGAAGGAAAAAGAGGCACAGCGAAAGCAATAGAGGCAGCAAGAAGAAAGTCAAAATGTAACAGTCATAGAAGCACAGTGAAGAACCGTTATCGAAAGGTAGAGACAGAGGCAGAGCGACAGAAGCAGCAGAGGCAGAGACTAAGTGACAGAGGTAGAGAGCCGTTACAAAATTCCGGGAATCACACACTCCAACCGGCGTTATACATATAATACATAATCTTTATTCCGGGAATCACTTAACTCCAGCAGCAATGCAATGCATATAATACAGAACCATATTCTGGGAATCGCACACTCTAACCAGCGTTATACAACACAAATATTATTCTGGGAATCGCCTACCCCGATGGAGGATACATATATATATATATCCATCATCTTACATATAAATGTCGCGCATTACGTATGCTGCAAAGGACCAAGGCATATATATTATGTTATATAAGTGGAGCGCATAAAACAAATTTTATAAGGTGGGACCCCTCCCCAATCGCAATCGGAGATCGCAAGGGCAGCAGAACATGTAACCAACAGGAAGTTGCGATTGCGATTGAAGTTCAGACCCAACGGGTCTATAAATCATGGTTAACATATATTTGAATTCCAGGTCTAATCGCATCGGCACTGGTCAATCGCATCGGAGAATATATGAGTTGCGATTGCGATTGGAAGTCCGGACCCGATGGAGGTATGAATTATAATTCAAACGTGTTTGAAGTCCTTTCCCAATCGCATCGGCAAAATACAATGAACAATGGCCAATCGCAACACATATTAAAAGACTTGCGATTGCGATTAAGAGTTCGGATCTGATGGGTGTATTAACGATGGTTTATATATATTTGAATTCCGGCTAATCACATCGAAGATTATAAGAGCGTCGGAACATATGTTAAATACTTGCGATTGCGATTGAAGCCCGGACCCGATGGGCTTATAAATTATGATTAACAAATGTTTCAATTCCATGTTCCAGTCGCATCGACACTGGTCAATCGGAACACATGTTAAAGACTTGCGATTGTGATTGAAGCTCGGACCCAATGGGCTTATAAATTATGACTAACAAATTTTTCAGTTCCATGGTCAATCTCATCGGAGGTAAAGTGGAGCATCGGAACATCAAAACAGAAAGTTGTGATTGCGATTGAGATTCGGACCCGATGGACTGATAAACTGTGACTTGATAGGTTTGAGTTCCGGAACATGTTAACAAAGATTTGTGATTGCAATTGAAAGGCTGGACCCGATGGGTTTATAAGCCAAGACTGATATATGTTTGAAGTTTCGCCATAACAGTGAATAATCGCAATCGGAAGAGGCTGAGGAGTGATACATCGCATCGGAAAGATCAGCGAGTGAGCCCGAAAGGAGTTCTTATTTGTTTAAAGAGTTTTTATTATATAATGCCGAGAATTGATTTAAGCCTTTTTAAAAGGAAGGTTGTATGTATGCCGAGTGTTGAAATTACTTATATATATATATATATATGAAAGGGCGTTGTTATATATATATATATATATATATATATATATATATATATAACGCTGTTGCGATAAGCCGTGTGGTCTGTAGACCCACGGGCCTCAGCTTAACGGGAGCGCGATTCTTAATATACAATGACTGTGATATATGTCCATTCCGCTTGCGGAAAGTTCCACATCAACAAGACACTTGCTGCAAGTCAGCAGTCACGTATTTTTCTAAGAGGCACTGATATAAAAGCACTGTTACACGTATGCAGCAAATACACCACAGCAGAGGACAGAAAAGCATACAGAGCAGAAAAGAGTCAAAACACAGTCACAGAAAAGACAAATGCGCAGCAAACCAAGAGACAAAATAAGTGAGCTGGAATTCACATTGTAATTTGAATGTAAATGGTTTAATTGTTTTTATTGTTTGTGATGCATTGGCAAGTCTCTGAGAGAAAACAAACTCCCACTGTAATGTTAAAATTGACACCTACAGTTATAATTTCTGATTAAGCTGATAAAAGGAGTGAGAAGGTAGAAGGCAAAGAGACATGACTTTCCATTTCGAATTCCAAGCAGAATACAATAAGTCATGTGAGGAAATCTATAAATAATATCATCTTGATATTCAAAAAAAAAAAAGGGAGAGAGTAAATCAAGAGAAGGCAGAATATAGAAGAGTGAGACAGAGAAGATTAAGAAAAGCAGAACAGAAGGAGAAGCTACAGAACAGGGCTGATATCTGAGGTAAATCAGCAAACTTTCAGTTTGATAAATTGAGGAAGTTGGAGCTTCCCTATCAAGTTGTAGCTTGATAGTCGTCAGTTGTAGCTGACTGAGGTTGGAGCCTCCTGTAGGTTGGTGCCTGCAGAAAACTGAAGAGAGTTGGTGCTTCCTTGCAAGTTGTAGCTTGCAAAATTGAGGTAGGAGCCTCCTGTAGGTTGGTGCCTGCAGAAAAGCAGTGGTGAGAGGGAGTTGGAGCTTGCCTTTGCATCACAACAATAATAAGATGTGGTTTTCTTCCTTTATGGGTTTCCACTTATATCTGGTGTCTCATTGCATAGATATTTATGTATTAAGTGCGATATGTATCATTTTGCTTAATACCTCTTCTTTCTCATATTAAGTCTACTGCTCTATTAAACTAATACTTTCTGATTACATTCTAAAATTACTCTCACATCAAATTGAGTTTGAAATGAGGGTGTAAATAAGTTTAATGAAAAGTTTTAAAAGATCAGGAATGTATGAAACTGATTCACCCCCCCCCTCTCAGTTTAATTAGAGGTTCAACATATATAAATTTAAACATTTTACATTATGTTGTTGGTGTATTATTAATAGAATATTAATTATTTTTTAAATAATTATTTTGAAATTGAATTAAATAATATTAAGATAAATTAGAAATATTAATATGGCATTTAATAAGGAAATTTATTGAAATTAATAATAATAATAATAAAGTAAAATTAAAAGATATAAATGAAAACATATTGAAAAGATGTAAAAGTAGAACACAAAATCTTTGGGAAAAGCTATACAATCTAAAACCAAATTTTGGGAGAAAATAAATTTAATAATAAATGAGGAGCAAGCATGAAAAATTTATTTTGAAGGTCACAAGTAACACAAACTTATTTTAATAATTGAGTTGGTGAGATTAAGTGAGACTAAAAATCATTATTTGAATTTGAATCTTTATTTTGAAAATATATAATAAATTTAGAAATCATCACTTAAATTTAAATTTTTATTTAAAATGTGTATAGTAAACTTAAATTTAAATTAAAGTATTATTCAACTCATGAATGTTTTTTATATCCGTATTAAATCATTGCAATATTTGCAGGCCATTCATAATTACAGGAACTGAAACTTGTGGTGTGTTTGATTTGTTTAATAGTATTTCTCATTTAAATTTAAATAGACGAATAAATAATGTGAACAAATGGAGAAGATATTAGATGAGTAAAAGCAAGAATAAGTTTTATAAATGAAATAAGCTAAACAATAAACCCATCAAAAAAATCATTAGAAAATACACTTCATAGATGAGATAAGCTAAACAACAAACCTATCTAAGAAAATCATTAGAAAATATACACACTTCATTAAAAGAAAATGCTTATTACAAAGCTGATTACCCAATGAAAAGAAAATACTTATTACAGGGCTAGTTTGACATTTAGGTTTCACTAGATTAAAATAAAATATTCATTACAGCTACAATTTAACATTTCACTTTCCATTAACAAAAACAATAATAATAAGCATAATAAACCAAGCTAAAAAAATAATAGAAAATACATGCACTTAATTAAAAGAAAATAATAATTATTACAGGACTGGTTTGACGTTTGGGTTTCATTCCATTAAAAAAAAAGGTACTCATTAGACCGTTGGTTTCACATTTCCGTTTCCATCATCACGAGATTAAAAGAAAATACTTACTTATTACAAGGCTGCTAGTTTAACATTTGGGTTTAACTCATTTAAAAGAAAATACTGTTTCACATTTCGGTTTTCATCATTACAGGGCTGAATGAAAGAAGGAATTAACAGAAACAATAATAATAAAAATAACCTATTCTTGCTATGCTTAGAAAACGAAAACGAAAAGATTAGTGGGGTTTTGCATTGAAGGGAAATGTACCTGTAATTGTAATTAATCGTTGATCATGCTTTACGAACAAACGGATTCTTCAATTGGAGGTTGCTATCCATCGAACCTCTTGAATACCCTGCATGCCATTTCAGATAGAAGGACCTGCATTAAAAATGCTGGAATGAATTAAAAAAAATACCGGAAACGAAAAGCACAGCGCAAAAACCAGAGAGCATAGCCCTGACTGTTCAGTTGCTCGATCGCCCGTCCTTTGACGTTGGATTCACACTCATCCAACCCAGATTCAGAGGCACAGAAATATTCATGAACACATACAAACACACTCATGCACTTTGATTCACAGGCACAGGCACACTTACAAGCACAGGGACAGAGTTGGACTTAGAATTTCGCATAATCCGCTCTTTGTTCACTTCAATGGATATATTGGCCTCCATATCATCTCCCCTCCTCTGACTTTGGATTTCAATGAAAGTTTTAAAACTCATTCCCGATTTCAATGAAAGTTTTAAAACTCATTCCCTCCAGGCTCCACCTTCTCAAAAAAGGAAATATATTTTAAAAGTGGGCTTCATGGTCCCCAGAAAAAGCTAGTTAAAAAGCTGGCAGCACAGTCCCAAAACGGAAAATATAAAACTGGTATTTTTCTTTTTTTTATTTCATTTCAATATTTTTCTTTTTTGTTGTTCAATTCTTTTATTTCCGGTTTTTATTATTACTTATCAATGTTGATTTATAGTGAATTTGTTAAATTTTCACATGTATAGTAAATTTATGAATTCATTACATTCAATTTGTGAATTCTTTACATTTTTTTTTTAATAGAATAAATTTCATATGATTTGAAAAGAAATCTTTTAGATATCTAAAGTGTTTTTTTCTTTTCAAAGGATATATCTGTTTTCAATTTTTTCTTTCTTTAGAAAATATACATTACTCTCTTTTTCATTTCATCTCTTCTCTCCATCTTTTTCTTTTGAGATAGTTTTAAATTAAAATTGGTTAGCCTCACCATCCTTTAAAAAACAAATATATTTAAATGTTGAGATTCTTTTATGCTTTTCTACTAATCTTTTTTGGATTTTCAGCGTTTTTTGTTTTTTTACTTTTTCACATTCTTTTATTACCTTATTATTATTATTATTTATTGGCCTTGATTTATTTTAAATTTGTGAATTATTAACATTTTTTTTAAAATTTAACTTATGTTTCATATTATTTCAACTTTGAAATTAATGGATTTCTAATGGACGAATCAACGCTAAAATTAAAATGCTGAAGTGAAATTGCAACTCAAATCCATAAACTTCTTTGGTGACATATGAAGAATGGCATGAGATTTAAATTTAGCATCTCATTAATTTCCATTGATATCTAAAACAATAATGAATGTATTAGAGTAAGAAGAAGTTAATGTTTGTGTATGAACTAGAAATACTAATGCTTGTTATTTCATGGGACTCAATTCACTATCTAAATCCACTTTTAATGAATCTATACTCTTAGTGATTGGTACTCTAAATATACTCTTAGTGATTGGTACTCTAAATGAGCTCTTGTCTCCCAACTATCTTGGTTCTTTGTCTCCTCCTACATCTCTTTTTAATCTCAACTTTTAGTCTACATTTGAGTGTGGCTTCCCTTCTTAAAGAAACAAACAATCATTTTGCTATTGGATGGAAATTTAAGCATTCTGAAATTTTCCAATAAGGATATTTGGAATAATTTGGAAGGCCCTTGGCATGAAACTACAAATGTGGACACAAACAATCTTATTATAATATACTTGAATGGCCTTATACATATCACATGGTTACATTTATATTTTCTCACGGAAATTCTTTGTCATGGTAACGAGCTTGTGTATATTTAGGATTTTGAAATAATCATGCATGTTCCCATTAGATAAACCTATGTGGCACCCATTCTACAAATTTCATGACAAAAAGTATTCTTTCATGAAAAAATGTGTACTAGAACGATGGTTCTCATATTCTCTTTTCAAGTACAATTTCTTCCCTGGAACATGGAAACCAAACAATAATTAAGAGGCTTGTTCTAAGAAATGAAATTCCAAGCCAAAATGGTAAGTAGAGGATGTTCTATAATAAACAATAAGGATTTTTCTTAAAGAAGATGTTGGAGTTAATGCTTACATCCCATATTTGAGAAGTTGGTTTGTGATGGTTGAGAAATTCTCTCAACACCTCTCTCTAAATTAGGAATAAGTTGGATCTCAAAAACTCTATTTAATAGATTAATCTGATTGTAATCCGTGTGTGTGAGTGTGTTTGCACATACACCATTTGTGCATAATATATGACTATGTTTCAGTAATTGTATCATTTCTTGCTATTTCTATCATGGTATCAGAGCACAGGATGGTCTGTGTGGTGTGAGTCTACGTCTTTGGAGAAGGAGATCGTGTTAATTGGATTGCGTCTGGATGCAGCAAGGAGTTTCGCTCTTGTAGATCCTTGCATGTAGGTTCCAACACGTTGTTGAGCTTTTACCGAGGTGATGCCGCCAACAACACATATAAGAGTTAACTTGTGGCCAACCCGTAAATTTTTTTAAATTTCTCTTGCGTTACATGTTGATTTATCTTAGGGTTTTCATTATACTAACCTTACATTACACCCTTCGAGTGTTTACTCTGAATCCAAGGGAAAAGGTCGCCACCACCTTAAGAGTATTTCTCTAGCACGGTTGCTCACAGCAATGTATGTAATGTTGTGTGAAAAAAAGAGTAAGATTGTGTAAGTTCAAAACAGAGTGCCCTACTCGAATTGAATTTGTGAAACTAGTTGTAGATCTCTCACTAGCTATTGCATCAAGGGGTCGAACGACGGGGAGCTGAGAAATCTTTAGAAAATACCTTTCCAGATTGAAGAGACCCTGCCTGTCGCCGAAGAGACTCTGTCTGATCGAAGAGGAAGGAGTCACATTTACAGGTGATCACAATTTGTTAAAGACGCACAACTATTTCCTATTTGGCACATTGAGCTGCCTGTTTGAGGGAGAAAGTTGCAACTTGTTTGAAGACCGTTATATACATTCTACAAGGCCCACGAAATATTCCTTTTTTTAAAAGTGCGGTAGGATATATCGGTGTTAAAAGGTATTTTATTTTGTCTTCTTTTATCATCGAGTTTATGGTATTAGACAAATTCAGTGGTTTGAATTTTCCCTCATGGAAAGTAAAATACAACTGCAATTAATGAATAAAAACTTGTGGGGAATAGTGAATGGTTCAGAAGTAGCACTGATCCGGATTTTATGCAGGAACGCAACAGAATAAACACATAACCATAAATACAGAGATGCATCGGAAATAACACTTCATTTCATTAATATCAAATAACAGAAAGATGCTTACAGACATAATGGAAATCAAATAGCTAGGGTGCTGCTAGCGAATCTCTGAGAAGAGATGTGGTGGCTACCGACCTCTGAACTGTGTTACAATGAGGCTCGAGGGCCTATTTATTGTTGAGAAACAATGTAGAATTTGAAACGTCCAAAAGCCTAACCGTAGGAGATGAGGCGCCAAAACTGTGGGCGCCCGTTTGGGTAAATTGGTGGTTCAACTTCCCGGGGGCATAACTTTGGCACCCGATCTCCGTTTGACGCGTTCAATAGCTCGTTAGAAAGATCTATCCGAGGACTACAACTGTCGGGACAAATTTTATCAGAAAATTCGCTGGCGCTTTCATACCCAAAAAACGTCGTTTAGGGCCTCAAAACGGCTCCGGAAGTTCAGGACCCGAAAAACTGCTAAAAATAGTAAGTTATGCCGAAACCTAAAGACTCGAAAGAGACAATGGTGGGGGGGACAAGTGGAATAGGTGGTTGGCCAAATAATATCCACCTTGATCATTAAGCCCCCAAAACGGCTCCGAGAGTGGAGGACCCGAAACCTGGCGAAAAAATAGTAAGTTGTGTCGAATGTGAAAATCGCAAGAATTGATGGTGTCGGTCCAGCCTGGAATAGGTGGTGGTGCCATCGATATCCACCGGATCACCCACCCCTTCCTTAGGAAGCAATGGTCCCCATTGCGTTGAGATCCTCCATGAGATGAGGAAAATTCTATTGAACTGAGTATTAGATGTGTTGAAGAAGTCATGGACCTGCGGGTGGACATGCTGGATGCGTTTAGTAAATTTGGTTTCTTTATCAGCCTCATACAGTACATGTTTGGATTCTGTATGTGTAGTTGCAGGATGTATGGCAACATCAGGTGGTGGTGCATTGGGAGTCAGATCAATGGAGTGCTTGTCCTGATAGTGTAGAGGAACCTCCATGAGTGAGGAGAAATTGTCATCGTATTCCTCTCATGACTTTTTTCCATTCCCCCCCCCTCGCACCGTGAAAGGAGCCCTGTAGTCATCAGGCTAACAATATTTCTTCCTCGTAGCGAGTCGTAAGGAAAAAATGAATTTCCGGGTTCTGAAACAATCTTACTGCATTGTTTTGCAGTAGTCAAAGAGATGGCAGGAGGCAGTACTACCTCCAGTATCATGTACAAGTTATTTCCCAAAGTAATAATAACAGCACGAGGCCTAGACTCATACACAGCATGTCGCCTCCACAAGTATGGTTGGCCCAACAATACATCAGCTACATCAAGAGGAGCAACATCACACAATACCTCATCCGTGAATGGCTTGATACTGTATGGAAGTCGGCACTGCTGGCGGATGCGGAGATCTCTCCCTGGGTGGAGCCACCCGATGGTATACGGCTGCGGGTGTGTTATGGTTGGTAGGCCGAGCCGCTTCACGACGTCTGCTGAAATGAGGTTCTTTTGGCTTCCGCTATCGACGAGAAACTGCAGCGGAGAACCCTTCACCCACATCTACGACTGGAAGAGGCGCTCCCCCTCCTCTGGATCCTCTGGACCCTCCTTCTGGATCTTGGTGGTGGCAACAATGGCACTGGGATCCGCATCAATGATCCGCTTCCCTTGCTGGCGCGCCCGGTCCGGCCCCAACTCGTGATCGTAAATGCATCTCGATTCGGTGCCTTTAGTTCAGCCACCAAAGATTGTTTGGCCCGACACTCGTTTGTGCCGTGAGTGGGGCTGTTATGAACATCACTCTCGAGGACTACCGTCTGGATTAATTTTATCGTGTACAAGCCGGCGTCATACCCAAAAACGTCGTTTAGGGCCTCAAACGGCTCCGGAAGTTCAGGACCCGAAAAACTGCTAAAAATAGTAAGTTTTGTTGCAACTTGAAAATTGAAAGAACTGAAGATGGGGGTTCAAATGGAATAGGTGGGTGGCCACCAATATCCACCTCGATCATTAAGCCCCCAAAACGGCTCCGAGAGTGGAGGACCCGAAAACCTGCTAAAAATAGTAAGTTGTGCTGAATGTGAAAATCTGCAAGAATTGATGGTGCTGGTCCAAATGGAATAGGTGGGTGGCCACCGATATCCACCTGGATCATTCCTCCCTCCTTAGGAAGCAATGGTCCCCATTGCGTTGAGATTCTCCATGAGATGAGGAAAATTCTATTGAACTGAGTATTAGATGTGTTGAAGATGTCATGGACCTGCGGGTGGACATGCTGGATGCGTTTAGTAAATTTGGTTTCTTTATCAGCCTCATACAGTACATGTTTGGATTCTGTATGTGTAGTTGCAGGATGTATGGCAACATCATGTGGTGGTGCATTGGGAGTCAGATCAATGGAGTGCTTGTCCTGACAGTGTAGAGGAACCTCTATGAGTGAGGAGAAATTGTCATCGTATTCCTCCATGACTTCGTCCATCTGCTGCAGCCGTGAAAGGGAGCCCTGTTTCGAGGTTGTGGCCACAATATTCTTCTTTCCCTGTGAGCGAGTCGTAAGGAAAATGAATTTCCTGGTCTGGGAAACAATCTTACTGTGCTGTTTTGCAGTAGTCAAAGAGATGGCAGGAGGCGGTACTACCTCCGGTATCCTGTACAAGTTATTTCCCAAAGTAATAATAACAGCACGAGGCCTAGACTCATACACAGCATGTCGTCTCCATAAGTATGGCTGGCCCAATAATACATCAGCTACATCAAGAGGAGAAACATCACACAATACCTCATCCGTGAATGGCTTGATACTGTATGGAAGTCGGCACTGTTGGCGGATGCGGAGATCTCTCCCTGGGTGGAGCCACCCAATGGTATACGGTTGCGGGTGTGCTATGGTTGGTAGGCCGAGCCACTTGGCCGACGTCCGCCGAAAATGAGGTTCTTTTGGCTTCCGCTATCGACGAGAAACTCAGCGGAGAACCCTTCCACCCACATTCTGCGACCGGGAAGAGGCGCTCCCTCTCCTCCTCGGGATCCTCCGGACCCTCCTTCTTCATCTTGGTGGTGGGCAACAAGGGCACCGGGATCCGCATCAATGATCTCGTTTCCTTTGCCGGTGTATTTGTCCTGTTCAACCTCGTAACCGTAAAATGCATCCGATTCGGGTGCCTTTAGTTCACCCACCAAAGATTGTTTGGCCCGACACTCGTTTGTGTCGTGAGTGGGGCTGTTATGAAATATCTATCCTAGACCACAATGTCGGGACGACCTATTGGAAAATTACCGGCGCTTTTCTATACCCAAAAACGTTGCTAGGGCTCAAAACGGCTCCTAAAGTTCGTGACCCGAAAAACTGCTAAAAATAGTAAGTTATGCCGAAACTGAAAAACTGAAAGAGACAATGGTGGGGGGCCAAGTGGAATAGGTGGGTGGCCACCAATATCCACCTGGATCATTAAGCCCCAAAAACGGCTCCGAGAGTGGAGGACCCGAAAACCTGCTAAAAATAGTAAGTTGTGCTGAATGTGAAAATCTGCAAGAATTGATGGTGCTGGTCCAAATGGAATAGGTTGGTGGCCACCGATATCCACCTGGATCATTCCTCCCTCCTTAGGAAGCAATGGTCCCCATTGCGTTGAGATCCTCCATGAGATGAGGCAAATTCTGTTGAACTGAGTATTAGATGTGTTGAAGATGTCATGGACCTGCGGGTGGACATGCTAGATGCGTTTAGTAAATTTGGTTTCTTTATCAGCCTCATACAGTACATGTTTGGATTCTGTATGTGTAGTTGCAGGATGTATGGAAACATCAGGTGGTGGTGCATTGGGAGTCAGATCAATGGAGTGCTTGTCCTGACAGTGTAGAGGAACCTCTATGAGTGGAGAGAAATTGTCATCGTATTCCTCCATGACTTTGTCCATCTGCTGCAGCCGTGAAAGGGAGCCCTGTTTCGAGGTTGTGGCCACAATATTCTTCTTTCCCTGTGAGCGAGTCGTAAGGAAAATGAATTTCCTGGTCTGGGAAACAATTTTACTGCGTTGTTTTGCAGTAGTCAAAGAGATGGCAGGAGGCGGTACTACCTCCGGTATCCTGTACAAGTTATTTCCCAAAGTAATAATAACAGCACGAGGCCCAGACTCATACACAGCATGTCGTCTCCATAAGTATGGTTGGCCCAATAATACATCAGCTACATCAAGAGGAGCAACATCACACAATACCTCATCCGTGAATGGCTTGATACTGTATGGAAGTCGGCACTGCTGGCGGATGCGGAGATCTCTCCCTGGGTGGAGCCACCCAATGGTATACGGTTGCGAGTGTGCTATGGTTGGTAGGCCGAGCCGCTTCACGACGTCTGCTGAAATGAGGTTCTTTTGGCTTCCACTATCGACGAGAAACTGCAGCGGAGACCCCTTCACCCACATCTGCGATTGGAAGAGGCGCTCCCCCTCCTCTGGATCCTCTGGACCCTCCTTCTGGATCTTGGTGGTGGCAACAATGGCACTGGGATCCGCATCAATGATCTGCTTCCCTTCGTCATTACCTTTGTCTGGTTCTAACTCAGGATCAGAAAATGCATCTGATTCGGGTGCCTTTAGTTTAGCCACCAAAGATTGTTTGGCCCGACACTCGTTTGTGCTGTGAGTGGGGTCACATGAAATATCTATCCGAGGACGACACCGTTTTCGGACAGAATTTTATCGGTAAAATTCCGCCTGCGCTTTCATACCCAAAAAACGTCGTTTAGGGCCTCAAAACGGCTCCGGAAGTTCAGGACCCGAAAAACTGCTAAAAATAGTAAGTTATGCCGAAACTGAAAGACTGAAAGAGACAATGGTGGGGGGCCAAGTGGAATAGGTGGTTGGCCAACAATATCCACCTGGATCATTAAGCCCCCAAAACGGCTCCGAGAGTGGAGGACCCGAAAACCTGCTAAAAATAGTAAGTTGTGCTGAATGTGAAAATCTGCAAGAATTGATGGTGCCGGTCCAAATGGAATAGGTGGGTGGCCACCGATATCCACCTGGATCATTCCTCCCTCCTTAGGAAGCAATGGTCCCCATTGCGTTGAGATCCTCCATGAGATGAGGAAAATTCTATTGAACTGAGTATTAGATGTGTTGAAGATGCCATGGACCTGCGGGTGGACATGCTGGATGCGGTTAGTAAATTTGGTTTCTTTATCAGCCTCATACAGTACATGTTTGGATTCTGTATGTGTAGTTGCAGGATGTATGGCAACATCAGGTGGTGGTGCATTGGGAGTCGGATCAATGGAGTGCTTGTCCTGACAGTGTAGAGGAACCTCTATGAGTGAGGAGAAATTGTCATCGTATTCCTCCATGACTTTGTCCATCTGCTGCAGCCGTGAAAGGGAGCCCTGTTTCGAGGTTGTGGCCACAATATTCTTCTTTCCCTGTGAGCGAGTCGTAAGGAAAATGAATTTCCGGGTCTGGGAAACAATCTTACTGCGTTGTTTTGCAGTAGTCAAAGAGATGGCAGGAGGCGGTACTACCTCCGGTATCCTGTACAAGTTATTTCCCAAAGTAATACGAAAGACGAGGCTCCAGACTCAAGGCTACGCATGTCGTTCCACAAGAATGGTTGGCCCAATAATACATCAGCTACATCAAGAGGAGCAACATCACATAATACCTCATCCGTGAATGGCTTGATACTGTACGGAAGACGGCACTGCTGGCGGATGCGGAGATCTCTCCCTGGGTGGAGCCACCCAATGGTATACGACTACGGGTGTGCTATGGTCGGTAGGCCGAGCCGCTTCATGATCTCTGCTGAAATGAGGTTCTTTTGGCTTCCGCTATCGACGAGAAATTGCAGCGGAGAACCCTTTACCCACATCTGCGATTGGAAGAGGCGCTCCCCCTCCTCTGGATCCTCTGGACCCTCCTTCTGGATCTTGGTGGTGGCAACAATGGCACTGGGATCTGCACCGCCCGGACCGTCTTCGTCATTACCTTTTCTCGGTTCTAACTCGTGACCGTAAAATGCATCCGATTCGGGTGCCTTTAGTTCAGCCACCAAAGATTGTTTGGCCCGACACTCGTTTGTGCTGTGAGTATTGCGGAAATATCTATCCGAGGACCAAGGTACCGTTTTCGGGATGAATTTTATCGTAAAATTCCGCCGGCGCTTTCATACCCAAAAAATGTCGTTTAGGGCCTCAAAACGGTTCTGGAAGTTCAGGACCCGAAAAACTGCTAAAAATAGTAAGTTTTGTTGCAACTTGAAAATTGAAAGAACTGAAGATGGGGGTTCAAATGGAATAGGTGGGTGGCCAACAATATCCACCTGGATCATTAAGCCCCCAAAACGGCTCCGAGAGTGGAGGACCCGAAAACCTGCTAAAAATAGTAAGTTGTGCTGAATGTGAAAATCTGCAAGAATTGATGGTGCTGGTCCAAATGGAACAGGTGGGTGGCCACCGATATCCACCTGGATCATTCCTCCCTCCTTAGGAAGCAATGGTCCCCATTGCGTTGAGATCCTCCATGAGATGAGGAAAATTCTATTGAACTGAGTATTGGATGTGTTGAAGATGCCATGGACCTGCAAATGGACATGCTTGATGCGTTTAGTAAATTTGGTTTCTTTATCAGCCTCATACAGTACATGTTTGCATTCTGTATGTGTAGTTGCAAGATGTATGGAAACATCAGGTGGTGGTGCATTGGGAGTCAGATCAATGGAGTGCTTGTCCTGACAGTGTAGAGGAACCTCTATGAGTGAGGAGAAATTGTCATCGTATTCCTCCATGACTTTGTCCATCTGCAGCAGCCGTGAAAGGGAGCCCTGTTTCGAGGTTGTGGCCACAATATTATTCTTTCCCTGTGAGCGAGTCGTAAGGAAAATGAATTTCCTGGTCTGGGAAACAATCTTACTGCGTTGTTTTGCAGTAGTCAAAGAGATGGCAGGAGGCGGTACTACCTCCGGTATCCTGTACAAGTTATTTCCCAAAGTAATAATAACAACACGAGGCCTAGACTCATACACAACATGTCGCCTCTACAAGTATGGTTGGCCCAATAATACACGCTCACATCAAGAGGAGCAACATCACACAATACCTCATCCGTGAATGGCTTGATACCGTATGAAAGCGGCAATCGGGCCGGCGGATGCGCAGACCCTCTCGGGTGGAGCCACCCAATGGCATACGGTTGCGGTGTGTTATGGCCGTGTCGTAGCGTCGACGACGTTCGCTGAAATGAGGAAAATGAGGTTCTTTTGGCTTCCGCCATCGACGAGAAATTGCAGCGGAGAACCCTTTACCCACATCTGTGACTGGAAGAGGCGCTCCCCCTCCTCTGGATCCTCTGGACCCTCCTTCTGGATACTGGTGGTGGCAACAATGGCACTGGGATCCGCATCAATGATCTGCTTCCCTTTGTCATTACCTTTGTCTGGTTCTAACTCAGGATCAGAAAATGCATCTGATTCGGGTGCCTTTAGTTCAGCCACCAAAGATTGTTTGGCCCGACACTCGTTTGTGCTGTGAGTGGGGCTGTTATGAAATATCTATCCGAGGACTACAGCTGTCGGGACGAATTTTATCAGAAAATTCGCTGGCGCTTTCATACCCAAAAAACGTCGTTTAGGGCCTCAAAACGGCTCCGGAAGTTCAGGACCCGAAAAACTGCTAAAAATAGTAAGTTATGCCGAAACTGAAAGACTGAAAGAGACAATGGTGGGGGGCCAAGTGAATAGGTGGGTGGCCACCAATATCCACCTGGATCATTAAGCCCCCAAAACGGCTCCGAGAGTGGAGGACCCGAAAACCTGCTAAAAATAGTAAGTTGTGCTGAATGTGAAAATCTGCAAGAATTGATGGTGCTGGTCCCAATGGAATAGGTGGGTGGCCACCGATATCCACCTGGATCATTCCTCCCTCCTTAGGAAGCAATGGTCCCCATTGCGTTGAGATCCTCCATGAGATGAGGCAAATTCTGTTGAACTGAGTATTAGATGTGTTGAAGATGTCATGGACCTGTGGGTGGACATGCTGGATGCGTTAGTAAATTTGGTTTTCTTTATCACCTCTATACAAAGACATGTTTGGATTCGTATGTATAGTTGCGTGATGTATGGAAACAATGTGTGGTCGTGCATTGGGAGTCAGATCAATGGAGTGCTTGTCCTGACAGTGTAGAGGAACCTCTATGAGTGAGGAGAAATTGTCATCGTATTCCTCCATGACTTTGTCCATCTGCTGCAGCCGTGAAAGGGAGCCCCGTTTCGAGGTTGTGGCCACAATATTCTTCTTTCCCTGTGAGCGAGTCGTAAGGAAAATGAATTTCCTGGTCTGGGAAACAATCTTACTGCGTTGTTTTGCAGTAGTCAAAGAGATGGCAGGAGGCGGCACTACCTCCGGTATCCTGTACAAGTTATTTCCCAAAGTAATAATAACAGCACGAGGCCTAGACTCATACACAGCATGTCGTCTCCATAAGTATGGTTGGCCCAATAATACATCAGCTACATCAAGAGGAGCAACATCACACAATACCTCATCCGTGAATGGCTTGATACTGTATGGAAGTCGGCACTGCTGGCGGATGCGGCGATCTCTCCCTGGGTGGAGCCACCCAATGGTATACGGTTGCGGGTGTGCTATGGTTGGTAGGCCGAGCCGCTTCACGACGTCTGCTGAAATGAGGTTCTTTTGGCTTCCGCTATCGACGAGAAACCGCAGCGGAGAACCCTTCACCCACATCTGCGACTGGAAGAGGCGCTCCCCCTCCTCTGGATCCTCTGGACCCTCCTTCTGGATCTTGGTGGTGGCAACAATGGCACTGGGATCCGCATCAATGATCTGCTTCCCTTTGTCATTACCTTTGTCCGGTTCTAACTCAGGATCAGAAAATGCATCTGATTCGGGTGCCTTTAGTTCAGCCACCAAAGATTGTTTGGCCCGACACTCGTTTAGGCCGAGTGGGGTCACAGAACATTCGTCCGAGGACTACAGCCGTCGGGACGAATTTTATCAGAAAATTCGCTGGCGCTTTCATACCCAAAAAACGTCGTTTAGGGCCTCAAAACGGCTCCGGAAGTTCAGGACCCGAAAAACTGCTAAAAATAGTAAGTTATGCCGAAACTGAAAAACTGAAAGAGACAATGGTGGGGGCCCAAGTGGAATAGGTGGGTGGCCACCAATATCCACCTAGATCATTAAGGCCCCGAAACGGCTCCGGGAGTGGAGGACCCGAAAACCTGCTAAAAATAGTAAGTTGTGATGTATGTGAAGAGCTGCAAGAATTGATGGTGCTAGTCCAAATGGAACAGGTGGGTGGCCACCGATATCCACCTGGATCATTCCTCCCTCCTTAGGAAGCAATGGTCCCCATTGCGTTGAGATCCTCCATGAGATGAGGCAAATTCTGTTGAACTGAGTATTAGATGTGTTGAAGATGCCATGGACCTGCGGGTGGACATGCTGGATGCGTTTAGTAAATTTGGTTTCTTTTTTTATCGACCACACAAAGACATGTCGGGATTCCGTATGTGTAGTTACAGTGATGTATGGAAACACTGTGGTGGTGCATTTGGGGTCGCATCAATGGAGTGCTTGTCCCCACAGTGTAGAAACCTCTATGAGTGAGGAGAAATTGTCATCGTATTCCTCCATGACTCTTCATCTCCGCTCAGCCCGTGAAAGGGAGCCTCGTTTCCGAGGTTGTGGCCACAATATTCTTCTTTCTGTGAGCGAGTCGCAAGGAAAATGAATTTCCGGGTTCCGGGAAAACAATTTACTGCGTTGTTTTGCGTAGTCAAAAAGAGATGGCAGGAGGCGGTACTACCTCCGTATCCTTACAAGTTATTTCCCAAAGTAATAATAACAAAGACGCAGTGCCCAGACTCACACAGACACGTTCCATAAGTATGGTTAACCCAATAATACATCAGCTACATCAAGAGGAGCAACATCACACAATACCTCATCCGTGAATGGCTTGATACTGTATGGAAGTCGGCACTGCTGGCGGATGCGGAGATCTCTCCCTGGGTGGAGCCACCCGATGGTATACGGCTGCGGGTGTGCTATGGTTGGTAGGCTGAGCCGCTTCACGACGTCTGCTGAAATGAGGTTCTTTTGGCTTCCGCTATCGACGAGAAACTGCAGCGGAGAACCCTTCACCCACATCTGCGACTGGAAGAGGCGCTCTCCCTCCTCTGGATCCTCTGGACCCTCCTTCTGGATCTTGGTGGTGGCACCAATGGCACTGGGATCCGCATC
>JAXQQM020075580.1:0-13513 GCA_034641835.2 Pinus albicaulis
TTAGTTAATCAAGAAGAGATCTGCAACAAACTAGATCTATGCATAGAAAGACATTAAGCAGTAAAAAAGAAGGGTTTGCTCCATATATCCAATAGACAAGACAAGAACAATTTTTGAAAGAATTTTGTATTAAGGGCACCTGGGAGGAAAACAAGAAGATGTTTCCTATTTTCCTCAATGGGAAGGGTTCTTGGAAGTCCTCAACACTTCAAATCTAGCATTTCTCTCTCCTGTTGGTGTAGAAAACCCATACAAAGAATAGAACTCAAAGGGAGCTCACACAGCAAATAGTGGAAAAATGTGACCAAGTGTATAGATCCAGAGTGATCTAATAGGCAACAAAAGGTGAAGAATGGTATGAAAAACCCTCGTATTTATAACAAAATATTGGGTCATTCTAGATCTTGGTGCATGATTAAAATAATGTTAACCAAATCTAGATCCACCTTTTATGGAATATTTTATTATATTTTTTTGGAGGAAAAAGTTATTTGACTTGGGTCAAATCCCTTTATTTGTTAATAATAAATCAATAAATGATTTATTTATCTTTTTAAGGAAGTGGTTGAAGGATAATTAAATAAATAATGATTTATTTAATTATTTGTGGGTGATTTGGTCATATTTAACAAGGAATATTATCTAAATATGATTTAAATAATTATTCCTAGAAAATAATAAGATAAATAAAGGTTTATCTAATTAATTTCTTTGTTTTTGGGTTAAACATGACTGGGAATAATAATTAAATTATGATTTAATTAATTATTCCATGAGGAAAATCAAACAAATATAGGTTTGTTTAATATTTCCTTTTGGGGTTTCCTGTTTAGACCATAAACAACCTAATAAATGTGGTTTATTAGGTTATTTAACATAGTGAAGGCAATTTTACTTAGGGTAAAATTGGTCTTACATGGTGTACTTGGGTCCATCTAATGATAATAGGTTAGATGACCAAAAATGGTGTAACAGATTGCCCCCCAGCGTGCGAGTGTCAGGAGCAAATCGTATGACCGAAGTACGTTGTAAGAACACAATCACTAGACAACAAAAGGGATGTCAGAGAGAGAAATGTGAGGTAGACTAATGTGCTGAAGAACTAGACCCTGAGGAGACGAGACCTGCAGGTGCAACAAGTCTCTTTTTATGAGAGGGTATCTGTGCTGAAGGCGGCGAGGGAGGCATACCTATGCCCGCCGAGACAAAGTACAAAAGAATAGTGTGTCCAGTAATCAAGGAACTGAACCATAAAGTACAGTCGGCATAAACATGAGCCAGATAAAAATACAATGAGGGGTCCCACATACATGCTGTGCCTGGGATAACAGCCAGGACTTATACAATAATATCTGAGTACATGAGATACAAATACAACCCAAATGCCCCCTGTAAATCGGGAAGTGCTCATAAAATCTGACTGATACATGCAAATCAAAGAGGCGCTGCAAGTGGCTAAGGCCAACATCATCAAATATCTGGAGCTGCATCGAAGGCTGCAAGGAGGAGATCATCTGGGCATGTGGGGGGCTACCTGCAGGGCCACCCCCTCATGAGGGCTGAGACAACTCACACACACCTGGGAATCATCAAGAGCTGCTGCTGCATCACTGAACCATCAAGTATACGGATCTCGATCATGCTGAAAGGAGCTAGAATGGAGAAACAATCAAGTCAAAGGGAAATGAGAGATCCCTGTGCCTGATCCGAGGCATCGAACAAAAGTGGAAACTGGAACCAAGGTACACCGCCCTCTAGACCTGTCTTCTAGAATGAATGAGCTGATGTCGACAGAAGGAGGTCCGCCATAGGTGAGGCAATGAGAGATCCTCAACTAAGGCATGAGAGAAAATAGTAGAGCGACGGACAGACTAATACCAATGATGATGGAGGAATGGAGGGGACTGAGTAGCGAATGGACGACTTCCCTTGCTAGAGCATAAAGGGCATGAATGACATGGCAGTGACTGACACGATATCATCAGGGATAAGGGATAGTGGGACTGAAGGTCATAATGTGCGACACAAGAGAGAAACCAAGCAATGAGGGATGGAGGACTATAGCGGGGTACAAAGGGACTCGGGATAGACTCCATGAATGCGATGAGGACTCCACTTGGATGCTCTAAACAAGGGCGACTCGATGGTGCTGCCACACAGTATAGGTCCGATGGAGGACCAGGAAAACATGAGTACAAGATGGTATCTCATGACGGAAATCGACATGAACATGGACAAGTATTGAGGCGAAGTGGTGCCCCAAGTACGAGTGTTGTAAGTGAGGAAATTCGATTTAAAGGGGAGGTGAAGTGACCCTTCTTGGACAAAATGGGTCCGGGTGAAGTATCAAATCACAAAAATGAAAAATATGCTGGCTATCGAAAAGAAAATAAAACATGCATTTCAGAAGGGAAATGCTAAGGGTAATATTTCTTAAGATAGAGTACATTGCGAGGATTAGGAAGGGGATTGCCTTCGAAATCCTCTAAGAGGTATGCCCCCTTACCGAGATCCTTATTGATGATGTAAGGGCCTAGCCATAATGAGTCGAACTTCCCATGACCAAGGACATCATGGGCCTGGTCATACACTAGAACAAGGTCACCTTCGTGAAAAGGGCGAGGCTGGACTTTTCGGTCATACTGAGCTTTGGTGCGTTTCCTGGCCGCTTCCATGGTTTGCAAGGCAACACAACGGTCTTCGCAGGTGCGCTCAAGCATGATAAGTCATTGTTCTAGAGGTTGGGTGTCAGGGAGAAGTTCAACGGCCAGATGCAGTGAAGGAATTTCACACTCGATCGGTAAGACTGCCTCCTCTCCAAAAACGAGGTGGAAAGGAGTAAACCCGGTGGTGGTTTTAACAAAAGTTCGATAGGCCCACAAAGCAGGGAAGAGCATAAGATGCCAGTTGGTTTTGTGCTTATTCACCATTCGTTGAAGCATAGTCTTGATGATTTTGTTGACTGCTTCAACTTGGCCATTACATTGGGGGTAATAGGAGGAGGAATATTGTGCTCACAACCCAACATTGAGGATAGCTCACGCCATATCTCATCTTCAAAATTTCGGTCATGGTCAGAGACCAATTGTTTCGGAACCTCGAATCGAGTGATAACGTGGTTAAAGAAACAGAGGGCTGCGGTAGCTGCCGTGTTGTTAAATGTTGGCATAGCCTCGGCCCATTTTGTGAAATAGTCGACCGCCACGATGATATATTTATGGTTACCAGCGGATGGCGGGCGACACTTCATAAAGTCGATGGCCCATTTACAAAAGGGACCAATTGAGACGACTGGATGGAGGGGAGCTGGGGGAGCACGCGTCTTAGGGGTGAAATGTTGGCAATTGGGACAGTGTTTGACTGCCTCAGTGCAATCACTGAAGAGGGAAGGCCAAAAATACCCAGCGTGCATGACTTTCTGGGCAGTAGCAAGACCGAAGAGGTGGCCACCGCAAGCGCCGCTATGGCAGGCATTAAGGACCTGTTCAGCTTCAGCGTGTGTGAGACAACGACGAAGGACAGTATCTATACTGCGACGATAGAGGTCCTCACCTATAAGAAGGTATCGAGGAGCCTGGTGTCAGATACGTCGGCGAGCCTCGCGATCAAGGTGGAGGGCGAAATTTTGGGTTCACAAGTAAGTAAGATTATCACCATACCACGGGTCTTCTGAAGTAATGGCGAATAAGTGTTCATCAGGAAAATCATCATTAACTGGAGGGTCTTGTGATCCGGTAGGTAATTCAGAAATGAGCTCAGCGAGGGCTAAGCCTTTCTTACTTTTTGGTGTGACAAATTCGAGGTCGAATTCCTGAAGAATAATGACCCAATGGACGTACTTCCCAGTGAGGATACGATGACTCAATAGGAAAGCCATGGGGTTGGAATTAGTCACAACCTTGGTGGAGCGCATGAGGATATAATGTCGAAGTTTTTGGACTGAGAACACAACAACCAGCGCTAATGTTTCTTCATGCGAGTAGGAAACAAGAGGCCCTACAAGGTTCTTACTGACGTAATATATCACATGCTCGATACTATTGTCATCTTCCTGAATAAGGAATCCAGCGACCGAATAGGTGGAAGCGGAGATGTACAGGATGAAGTCCCTATCAAAGTCGGGAGGGCGGATCAAGGGAGCGGATGTGAGAGCCTGCTTGAGGGCATCGAAAGACTCATGAGCATAGGTATCCCAAAAAAATGGGATATTGGATCGGAGGAGTCTAAGGAACCCATGTGCGGTGGTGGCATAGTCAGGGACGAACTGACGAAGAAAATTAGCTTTGCCTTGGAGGCTTTGGAGCTGGCGTAGGGTACGTGGAATGGGAAGTTCAAGGATGGCTTGAAATTTCAAAGGGTCAAGCGTGATACCATCCTTAGACACTATGAAGCCTAAGAGACGGCTAGTGGGAACACAAAAGACGCATTTCAACGGGTTAAGGCGGATATTAAACTTGCGACATCGGAGAAAGACGGTACGCAGATTGTGGAGGTGTTGCGCCCGATTCTTAGAACGCGCAGTGAGGTTGTCTAAATAAGCAAGGATAATATGAGCTAAGTCATGGAAAAAATAAGACATGGCCCGTTGAAAAGTGGCGCCGGTGTTTTTAAGGCCGAATGGCATGACCCGGTAAGCAAAAGTTCCCCACGGACTGAGGAACACAATTTTAAGTTGGTCAGCAGGACGGATACCGATTTGGTTGTATCCGGAGAAACCATCCATAAAGGATAGGACCTCATGCCTTGCACACTCATCATTATTTGGTCAATAAATGGTGTGGGGAAGTTGTCTTTGGGACAAGCTTTGTTCAAGTCGTGAAAGTCCGTGCAGACACGGATGGTGCCTTGTTTCTTGAGGACGGGAACTGGGTTGGACACCCAAGTAGTGTATTCAATAGGATAAATGAAACCAGCCTGCTGGAGCTTATCGATTTCGGCTTTGATAGCATCACGTCTGGAAGGATGAATGGGTCTCAACTTTTGTCGGACTGGGTTGGCATCGGGCCACGTGTCGATATGATGCTTGACGATGGTGGGATCGAGCCCAGACATTTTGGAGTAGGACCAGGCGAAAATATCGCGAAATTCTTTGAAAAGATTAGTGTAAGCTTCAATTTCTTTCGAGGTGCACTGGGCACCCAAGGGGATATATTCTTCGATTCCTGGTTTAACCGAAATGTCAATTTTAATGGTAGGAGAGATGTTGGCCATGTTTCCTTCTTCGAAAGCATCAGGTGCAGGGATGGGATTTTTGAACCAATCGACTGCATTGGGAATGAAGTCTTTGGTTTCCACAGAATACTGGTCATGGGACTGTTGTGGGAGGAAGTATGCGCAATGGTGCATATCATCCCATGGAAAGTCGGGGTTGGTCATGGCTTCCATAATGTCTTCATCGGACTGGAAGATGGGAAGACTGGAGGAAGGAGGATCACCCGATGATGTAATGATGTGGGACTAGTCATCTTGTGGAGAAGGGCTCACATGCGCAATGTCAAAAAATCCAAGGTCGACTGAGGGGGAACTGAGAGTGTCTGTAGGTCGAAGGTTAGGTGAATTATCTCTCAAGGATGACGATAGGTACAAAATGGTGATCGAAGGCTTGGTTGGTTTGGTAGCGGGAGGAGGAATGTGAATAGGAGTAGAAATATCCTCTGGTCCTATCGAAGTAGAACTCGCAGACAAGTGAGAAGGTATCTTGTCATGCGTAGCCTTGAATTGGTGGTATGTGTCTAAGGAGGAACGATACTTGTCAAGGCGGGGACAGAGGTGGGTGTAATGGCCATGGAAATCGTACAAAGCACAAGGGTGATTTGTGCGCAAGGTTTTGAGTTTCGGGATAGAATCTGGGATAGTGACATAGACTTCAGGGATATCAGAGTCGGAAAACGTCTCGTTGACCAGGATCTTCAGGTGCAGCAATTCAGGACATGTATGGGTGGCGTGACTGACAATATCGCACAAGGCGCACTGGATAGCGGGCTTTGGTGGTCGAGGAGGGGTAGGGTTTGTCGGGGCGGCTTGGTCCTGATTGGTTTCTCCCTTACGAGGTTTACCTTTCTTTCCTGGGGCTGTCACCACAGGGGCAGGGTCCTGGGGAGGTGCAGGGGGCCTGGTGGTAACGGAGGAAGCGAGGGCGATCGGTTGAACCGGTGTCAAAGCAAGGTAGGGTTTGGGGTGACCGGGTGGGGTAGCGGCTGGAGGGTCAAGGTACTAGACGGGTATGCCTAGGGTTAGGTTAGGGAAAGAGAGGGTGGCCATGACGGGGACCGTATACACTCTGGGAGGGGGAGCCAGGAAAGGTATCTTACCAGCGGGATAATGACCAGGAGGGATGGCTCCGAGATGGTTAAGGCCTGGGGGAACCGATCTAGGGGGATAAAGGGTTTCAGGGATACGAGCTGTAGGAGAAGGGCCAGAAGGAGGAGGTCCGACAGGCGGAGTTGAAGGGCTAGGAGCGGGTTGCGGTGGGCGAGGTTGAGTCTGAGGTTGCTGACTAGCCGAAGCGGGTTGCGGGAGCACAACCCAGGACGATTGCATAATGCAAACATTCAACAAGCTGGGATCAGAGATATGAGGGGGGGGAAGACCAGGAAAAGTTCCAAGCAGGGAGGAATCTTTGTAGACGCTGGGGGAGACACTGGTCAAGGAATCGACGGTTTGATTATTGGCTACAGAAGAGATGGTCGTCTCTGGGGAGGTCTGAGACAGGGGCTCATGGTAAGTCAACTGGTCTATGGTGACTATCTTTCCATTGTGGGGAAATTACATCTTGCAAAAAACCGCGGATGGGACAGCAGACATAGCATAGGTGTAGCTTCGCCCTAATAGAATGTTGTAGTCTAGAGGGGCGTCAATGACTTTGATGTCAATGCAAACGGTCTTACCGGCAAGGGTGATAGGGCAATTACGGAAAAGGCCAATGGGCTGGGAGGCGTGGCCATCCCACGCTCGAAGGGTGATCGTGGAAGGGGCCAGCTCAGGAGATCTGAGTTGCTTCCAAACCGATGCGGACATCACATAGGTGGATGCCCCCTCATCAATTATACACCGAGAAACGTTGGCGTTCCAGATTTTGACTGGGATTTGGAAGGCGACGGAAGCAGGAAGAGGAGGATGGTCTGATTGATGGGCGTCGAAAACAATCATTTGGTCACTTCAAAGAGATTCAGCTACTTCACTACAGATAGTAGAGCCTCTTTGGAAGGGGAACACCAGAGGAGTTCCGCAGGAGATGGCGCTAGGAGATTGCGCCAAATCATCCACTGTTATACTAATGAGCGTAATGTAATTGCATAAAGATTTACGTAACTGTCCTTTAGGAATTATATGACCTCAACTTTGGGTTGAGGGATGGCGTAAGGGACCACAGTTGTCAAAGAGGCTTTGTAGAACCTGAAGAAGAGACCTAAGGCACCAGAGTGTGGCAGGCTGTGGGTACTCACAGATCGAAGCTTGAAGGTGAATACTCTGGCTGGGGATGGGCCGAGCGCATCGAAGCATCCGGTAATCGCAGGAACTAGTCAGTTGCAGAGGCGACCTATCCGCTGTGTGGTTGGTGCACACGAGAGTCCTTGCCGAGGGAAAGGATCAAGAAACACACAAGCGAGAGGCCACATTAGGGGGAGCATGAGGGGAGGCATGTTGTCCTCGCAATGTGGCTTGAGACTCCCACATCTGCCGCATTTGTGGTAAGAGGGGACAATCATGAGTGTAATGACCGTAAACACCGCAACATGAACAAGGCTTATTTGTGCGAAGAGGCCTGTCCAGCTTGGGTTGAGTGCCCTGTTGCTGGTTGGCAGTGTTAAGGTCAATACCTTGAGGATTGGGTCCACGAGTACCAGGGGAAGATTTATTTGGATTGCCTCTCCGCCTTCTTTGAGAAGGGGGATTAGTCGCGCCCTGCTGTGCAAATACTTGCCTGGGAGGGGGCTGTAGGTGCTGTTGCTGGGGTTGAGGAGGCAAGGGAGGTGGAAGCGCATATGCTGGAGGAGTTGGCGCACCAGGCTGCGGATAAAAGTAAGGGTTGGGTTGGGCAGCATTGAGGTAAGCAAGAGGTTGGGCAAAAGGAGGAGGCATGCCGTATCCTGGATACATACACCGGAGGGGGAAAGTGCTAGTGCCTGCCCCTCCTCTAGGGAAGACCATAGCCCATGTGGGAGGTTGAGTACACGACAGGCCCAATGATGCTGCCAATGGTTTAGGGGATGCCCCTGCATGAAGTCAGTCTGGGGGGGTCACACGTATAAAATAAGAACACCCACACAGATCAAAGCCAATATATTTCAAGGCTGTTTGGAAGGCGGCTTCTTTGGTTTGAGGGAAATGGGAGGTGACATATTTTCCAATGGGAGCTAAGAGAGAGCAAAGGAACTAGTCCATATAGATCCGATCTTCGAAGGGGAGCTCGACATAGCTTCGTCTGCTTCGTTTTCGTCGCCATTCCAACATGAGCGGAAGTGGGTCAAGAGGTTTGTTTGAAAGAGAGACAAAGCCCACTAAGATTTGACGAGAGGGAGCTAGAAGTGGATGTGTTGCTTAAAGGCTGGCCTGAAAGGTGGTATGGGAAGGGGTGGCTTGGTCAACATACCATTTAGAAGCTTCGCCGGTAAGCGTGCATTGGAACAATCGAAGATGGATGGAGTCATCGGTGATGGAATTGGAGGAACACCACATGTGGAAAGATCAAACATGATTGGTTGGATCTTCTCCAGCAAGGCCTTCGAACTTAGGGATGTCGGAGGGGAGCTTGGTTGGCATAGTAGGCCAACCAACATCGTGGTGGATAGGGTCATTGATCAACTGATTGAAATCGGGGAGGCTGAGGCCTGCGATGTACGACAGCAAGGGTGTGGCCGAGGTAGTTCCTGTGGCAGTTCCGCTAGTAGTAGTTCCTATTAGGGGCTGGAGCACCGCTAGCTGCGGCTCCTGGACCGTACATAGTGAAGGTGAGCTGTGGGGGGGGACGGGGGAAGGAAAGGAGAACCAAAGAATCGAAGAGGAGCTTCCGAGGCGGACTCCCAGGAGGACTGCCCGACGACGGACGCGACGAAGCAAGCCGATCAACGAACCCGAGGGTGAAGGCCAAGAAGTCTCCGGAAGCGCTTTGGGTATACAATTACTAAAACACAAACATGCTACAAGGGAAGAAGAACGACCGATAGAGAAGCTGCGGTGGAGTGTGTAGAATAATCAGGAAACAATGTACAATAGGGCTTAAAAGGTGCAAGACACTGATTTTGTAAAGCCTTGCTCAGCAAACCAGGCTCTTCGCTTTATAGTGCATATAATTAACTTTTAAACCCTTTTCGTTTTGAGAGCAAGAGAAAAAGGGTGCTGCGTAACTGAAAATAAATCTGCAGAGAACAGTATATAATGCTGAAATAACAGAAAATTAACAGCTACTATTGCATCGATTCAACCCAAAAAGGCGGGTCTCTCAAAACTAATATAAAAGAGGGAAAAAATCTAGTCAAAACACACTAAAAAAAGGCCAATAGATCTAGGGTCGAAAGGGACAGGGATCTAAAGGAGAAAGCTGCTGAAAAGAGGTGCAGATCACAGCCAAGAGGCAGAGGCAAGGTGGCTGGAAAAAAGGAGGAAATCAGCAAAAATAAGAAGGGGCAAGGAGGAGGCCCTAAAGGTAGATCCAAAAAAATCTTCAGGAGGTGATTTGAAAGGGAGGAGAGCTGATTAAAAGGGATCTGAAAAGGAGGTATCAGATCTGGAAAAGGGGAGGCTGAAACTCTGAAAACAGACACCTGAAATAGTTAAAACTCTTCCACCAAAAGTGGAGGGTACTGAAGCCCTAGGGGGCTATGTTCCCACTTAGATGAGAAAAAAAGATCAGAAAGAGGTCGAAACAGGCTGAGATAGAGGTACGGGAAAAACTCGATTGCTCTTAAAACCTTAAAATTTGTTAAAAACAAACAAAAATGGCAGAAAAGCGTGCTCCTAATTGCTGGGCAGGGTCAGTGGCCAGCAGTGTGACCTGAGGTCCAGCTCACTATGGTAAAAAGCGAGACCCGAAGCTCCGGGTGTCTCGGCTGGGTAGATCGCCAGTGCTGCCCCGCCTTAGTTGCGGCTAATGTCGCTACTCATGCACAGCGAAACACACCTGAAGTTAGAAAATTTGGCTGTTTTAGAAAATATGGAGAAAACAACACAAAAATAGGAAAAAAAAAAAAAAAAAAAAAAAAACAAAAATCTGAAAAGAAACCCTAGGGTCTGAAGTAGCTAGATATGCAGGAATATGAAAAACGAGTACAGGTCGTGAACAAAACGGTGGAGTTCTTTTCATTTGTACAGTATGAATCCTTTGTCGGCAAAATAAAAACCACTGAATAATAAATGTGGTCACGTACACTTTCAGACTTAAAGTTAGTTAATCAAGATTTAGAGCGCAACAAAAACCAGATCTATGCATAAAGATATTACAAGAAAAAGAACTGTTTGCTCCATATAATTAATAGACAAGACAAGAACACCAGCAATTGTATTATGGGCACCTGAGACTGAGGAAAATACAAGATGTTTCCTATTCTCAATGGGAAGGGTTCTTTGTAGTCCTCAGCACTTCAGATCTAAGCTTTCTCTCTCTTGTAGATGTAGAAAACCCAATGTAGAAGATAGAGCTCAATGGGAGCAAAATGGTAGAAATGAGACCAAGTGTATAGATCCAGAGTGATCTAATAGGCAACAAAAGGTGAAGAATGGTGGGGAAAACCCTCCTATTTATAACAAAATATTGGGTCATTCTAGATCTTGGTGCATGATTAAAATAATGTTAACCAAATCTAGATCCACCTTTTATGGAATATTTTATTATATTTGTTGGAGGGAAAAAGTATTTGACCTGGGTCAAATCCCTTTATTTGTTAATAATAAATAAATAAATGATTTATTTATCTTTTTAAGGAAGTGGTTGAAGGATAATTAAATAAATAATGATTTATTTAATTATTTGTGGGTGATTTGGTCATATTTAACAAGAAATATTATCTAAATAAGATTTAAATAATTATTCCTAGAAATTAATAAGATAAATAAAGGTTTATCTAATTAATTTCTTTGTTTTGGGTTAAACATGACTAGGAATAATAATTAAATTATGATTTAATTAATTATTCCTAAGGAAAATCAAACAAATATAGGTTTGCTTAATATTTCCTTTTGGGGTTTCCTGTTTAGACCATAAACAACCTAATAAATGTGATTTATTAAGTTATTTAACATAGTGAAGGCAATTTTACTTAGGGTAAAATTGGTCTTACATGGTGTAATTGGGTCCATCTAATGATAATAGGTTAGATGACCAAAAAATGGTGTAACACATATGAAACTATAGATAAATCTTATGAGGTTCAAAAATTGATGAAAGAAAAGGATGAAAGAATCATTCGTTTAGAACATGAGCTAAATGGAGATAAGCAAAACATCAACCAACAACTACAGGCACAGGTAACGCATCTCCAAGAGAGAATGGACCAATTGAAGAATCAACACCAAAATTAAATCACTTCAAAGGAAACTCAAATTCATCAATTGCAGTTTTCTGTAGAGCAATTGAAATATAATCCAAAGATAGATTAATTTTTAAAAGAGGCCTTGGAACTAAATACCCTACTCGAAAAGAAACAAGTTATTTTTCATCAAAAGTTATCAAATATCCTTGAATTGTGTGAGAAAAATGATTCATCGATGAATCGAGTATCAGACCAGAGGATCAGTTTTGATGATATTGATGATAAAGTTTCACATTATGTCACTTGGAAGGGTTCTGCTGATGGCCAAAAGGACAACCTAACCAGGATTGAGGACTCTAAAATGTTTTTTTACTGGCTAGGACATAGAGTTGAAACATGCTGAAAGATCCATTTGCAGAGAAAAATATGTGGCTACTAACATTATGGAATCTGTCAATAAAAATCTCATTGTTGCAAATATTATTGATAGATGTCCCCCCCGGTTCACTTGCTATTGTGAAAGACTTGATAAGGCAATGGAAATAATTTTCAAAGTTCAAAGATGAAAACATCAGAAATTTGGAAAAACTCGATTGGGATAATTATTGGAGATACTTGGTAAAGCCACATAGCCAATGGCTTATGCTGCGTTTGCTTACAGATACATCCTCCTAAATTTTGCCTCCACTTTCAGATGTGAGTTTCACTAGATAGCTACACATCAGGCTAGGACAACGTCCTGAGGTTAAGCCTATGCTTAACATCCTTCAACTAAAGGAACAAATGGCTGATGAAATAGCAGGAAAAGCATCAAGCAAGTCACCCCTTTAAATTTTGTTTCTATTTAACTTTCACTTCGTTTAAAACTTTTATTGTAATTACTATTTTTAAGACTTTTTATTTTATTATATAAACCCCTTCATGTATTTTAAGAAGGGGTATTCAAATTTTTAAAGGAAGACTTTACAAAAGTCACACTTTTATACTCTTGAAGTTTTCTTAATAGAAAGGGTTGGAACAAATACTATTTCTCAAATGAGAAGAGTTAGCGTATACATGGTACTTTTATCCTATATGTTATATTTTTGTTCCAAATGAGAAATGGTTAATTTTTCTTTTATGTATCTATTTGAAAATAATCAGGCATTAAATCACTTTTGAACATGTTAGATTGTTATATTTTGACAAATATTCAATACAGACAGTAAATAGTTGCGATATAGCCTTATCCAATTGATTTAATTAACTATTTAATTAAATCAATTATTTCAAATCGTTTTCATATCTCTAAGTGTCTGCATAATATTTATTTTCATTCGTTGAAGGATCATATTTATAAATTGCACAGAGAATATATTTCATTCTGGGATACATATAGATAGATATATTATTTACTTCAAGCTTTCTATTACTCCCATATACCAAGTTACAGATAGTTATAAATCCATCCATTCACCCAATTATATTTCACTCAGAAATTGGTCCCATAAATCTAGTCGTAGCCACCATACCAAACGAAAAAGGGACGATTTTTAAGTCCCCGACTGGGTGCTTTTCCCCGATGTTGTTGCACCAATTTTCGGGGCCTCAACAGGACCTCATTTCATCAATTTTAAAATTGGATCCAAGATGCTCTGCTCAATAATAATTCATCTCTGTAATCATGTTTTCAGTAGCAAGACTCTGAATCATAGTTAAAAATACCACCATCAATGTGCTCTGAATACAAGAAAGATAGTGGCTTATATCCATGCACTAAAACTATGACTATCCAACATCATAATCTCGACTCCAGTCCTCCAAAAAATAACTATACTAAAACAAACATAAGTATGATATGAATATTGATGCATTGCTTTAGCAATCTCCTCTATTCGCTATCATTTACACTCACTCACTGAAGAATTTCTTTTCACAACTATTTCTGAAGCATACTATCTCAGGGCCCTATATTATTAGTGTAGTCCCTTATTTTTGTTAGTGTAGGCCACTTATTGTTATTGTTGTACCCCGGTAGTCCCCATATTGTTATTATTGTTGTTGTA
>JAXQQM020082452.1:0-18462 GCA_034641835.2 Pinus albicaulis
TTGAAATTTCCACCATTCACTCATCTGTTTGAATTGTAGATTACCCTCAGAAATATTATCCAATATAGTCTCATTGTTTGATCTGTTCTCGTCCAGTTCTTCAACATCGACCATATTTTGTGTGCATGGAAAAGTAGAACCACAGAAATATTGGAGGCTTTCATCTTCAGGGAGAGCACTGGTGACAAGCTTCTGATCAGGCAGATTATTATATTTCACAGGTAACACAACTTTGGTAAGAAACAACATTCTACATCTTGGTAAAGCATATTTCCTAGTTTACGATGGCCATTGCTAAAAGTTTCAATATAAGAGGTGCTCTTACCCTCATTAGTTTCATTTGGGAGACCAAAACACATTTCTACTCTATCTGCAAAATGTTTAAGATATTTTCTACCTGGATATAATAAATTATGTGCAGAATTCAAAATGCTAGAGTGTCTCTGTTTATAATTAATCCCACAGCGGCAGATGTCCTCAAAGTCATCCAAAATTGATATCCATGTCTTGTAGTCCTTAGAATGGATCTTATGACACATATAATAAAACCAGATTGGTTTCTAGGTGTCTTCAAATGATCTGGCCCAAAGGAATATTCATGCAGATTGGAGAAATAACCATTCTCATCCATACTTACAAGCCCTTCCAAGATATCTATCAAATGTACTCCATCATCTGCAGATAAGCCACTTTTTTGTAACTCCTGCTTCGACAAACTTCCTTTGTTATTTCTGAGAATGAAGCCTTGATCTCATGGATCACTGCCAGTACAAACCTTGTGAAACACGTGTTCTCTCTGTGAGCCATTCGGTTTTTAGCTGGCTAGCTTCTCTGACCTCTCAAATATAGAAGGAAGAAAACCTTTGCCAACAACACCTTCTATTACACCTTGACGGTTGAAAGCAAGCCTCTAAAATAAATAAATCTCATGTATAATGCCATTTTCACAAACAAGGGATTCTCTTCCTGTTTTAGTGTTAACAGAAATGCATGTTACAAGAACTGCTATGCTTGCTCCTGTGGCCTTATTTAAATGTCAACTCTTTGATGTGAAGTCTTCCTTGTCTACACTGCAAGAGGATTTCTCTACTGTAAAACTTAACTCTCCTACATTAGCCACTTTTCCATTGCTTGTAGCTAAAGAGTTCATGCCAACCAAGCAGTTACATGCTTCAGATGTACCTTTTTCCCTTGTTTTTAGCACAGAAGCTAGACACTCCTTTGTCCTCATAAAAGGACCAGGAGAATGTGACGAATATTTGGCATACACAGAATCAATAGTCAATGGTTGTGTTTTGAACAAATCTGTGACACCTATAGCCTTTCCACTACCCGAAGGCTATGGAGTCATGTCTACAAAATTTCTCCCACTGGCTACCCTCAAAATCTCTGCGCTGATATAAGGCTATCGATTTGACACTATACCGTCAAATAATTCATGTGATTTTCCCACAAAACCCCCATTTGCACAGATTTTCTCACTAAAACCTTCATTTCATAGCATTTTTTGAAGAAAAATCTGGACTAAAGTTAATTGCGACGAGGATTCCAATTTCACTATACCTGAGATATATCAGATGATGCAGAGAGCCCTGCCCGCCAGTTTCAATAGCGAATCCATTCAGAAAGCGGGATCTCGAAAGAAATTTGAGTTTCAAACCATGTGACCTTTGCGCCAATAGGAAGGAAAGGGACCCGTCATTTAACACTAACACTAGATGGAAGCATCCCTCTAGCTATGATCTCCCATCATTAATCATTAAAAATATCTAGAAGATCATTTTTAAAAACTAAAACTAAATTGGTAAATATGAAAGCTTTTTTTAAATATGGATATCAATCTCTATTTAGATTTTTTTTTTTAAATGTTGAAAGTCTTTTAGTTTATTTAAAAATAAGATGATATGGTATTGTTACTTATTTGTTTTATTCCTTAATTTTATTTACATAGTTCCACAACATGCAACATGTTAATTTGATTTCAAAATTGATTTCATTGATATATTATCTAGAGTTATTTATTTTTAAGGTTGTTTTTATATTTTGACGGTGTTTCCTCAACTTCAATCAACCTAGGTAAGTTCATCTTCGTGAGATTCATTTTAGAATAGGTTAGGGGTAATTGCTAATTTAGTAAAGGTTAAATACAACTGGTCTTTTGGTGAATCACTCTGTAAAGTTGATTAAATACCAAAAAAATTAAGCACTTCACCGAGTCATGATGAAACAAAGTCATACAAAATTTGTTTTCCAATATTTTAACTGAAAATTTCAAGTAGTTTTATATATCGAAATGAGGTCCTAGAAAACATCTTTACTCCACTAATAAGATGTATATAGATATCCACCTTTCTACACATACGAAACTCAATTTCGAACACTCGGAACAATTTTTCAATATGGTTGGGAATGGAACATAAGTGTCCCCATGTCCTTGAATTTGTTCAGTCTATGGAAAAATCTCTAAATTCATGGGTATAACCTTTATAACTTTTGTGGAAATCATCACAATAGTCTATCTGTTTGTTCTTCTTGCAAGTGATATGAATCTTTCCTCTTACTTCAAAATGATTACCATGCATTTCCTCGGGATAAATAAAAGGTACCAAATTAGGCTTTAGATAATAACCATGCATTTCTCGAGGACGATGAAGAGAATCGCGGAGTTGATTCCTCTCTTTCAATCTCAATCCACCGAACTCACAACACTTTCCCATCTGTCCCTGTGCAAACAATGGAGTGTACTACTGAGTTTCTTCTTTTCCATATCTTTTTTTTGCCATTAGGTTTCAAATTAGGCTTTCCCAATCTCATTCATTGTGACAAATTCATTCTCGTTTTCCTTTGTCCACTTCTTCGCTTCCATACCCACCTTCAACTCCTTCGCCACCAGTATCGAGATGCCAAATTGGCCCAAATGTTGCGGCCAAGCCACCATGTGAACACCCGTGTTGATGCTCTCCAAATTTAAATTACACATGCAATGCATTAAGAAACTGCTAGTAGAATCATGCAATAAAACATCACATTGAGATTCCCAGTTACTCGCCATGAAGTTGCATCCTAAAATTTGGTGCTTGTACCCTTCTGGAAGCATCTTGCTTATCCAGTCAACATGAACTTCATCCAACACTGTGAAACAAGGGGTATCTACAACCTTGACTACCCAAGTGAAGGGTTGTTGGCTTGCCTCAATCCCTCGAGCCAATTCGTGGATTTGTTGGCATGATAGGGAACACGTGTACCAAAAGAAACATAAACAATTGAAGTTGGAGCTTGGTCTTCCAGCCATCTCAGCGTTAGACTTTCTGCTTCACATCCATATATGGAAGTAATAAATCTATTCAAGAAGCATTATTTGTATGATACAACACATTCCAAAATTTGAGTCCCCTTCGCCCATATCACTGAGAAATAGGCGTTGACGCAACTGAAACTATAGGTAGGGAATTCATGTTTTGTCGCCAGTTTGAACCCACCCCAGCAACCAGTCATGCACAATCACATTCCTATTGGAATTGGAGAATTAGAGGCTATGTATCAGAGATAACTAGATCGTTGAAGTCATTTCCGGAAATATGGTAGTCGTGAGATCTTGCATGTGGTAAAAATTTTGATTCAAGGGAGGAGGATGGAAAATGAAGTATTTGATTGGCCAAATTTTCCCAGACAAAGCCCGTAGAGGAACACCTTCGGTGTAATGTTAAGGACCCATGAAAAAATAATATTTTTCAAACAAACAATGGCATGGAAATGGTGGAAGATATAGACCATTAAACAAGTTGGTTTTAATTATGGAATGGAATGGAATTTTAACATCCAAGAGATTAAAAATAGTCTATGGGATCATTAGTTCCCTATCTTTGGCCTTTTTCAATTCAATCATTTTCTTATTCAAATTGATGATGAGATGACCCAACCTTCCAACAATCTCCTAGCTGAAAAGACAATGCCAAGAAATCGATGCTAACATATTTCATAACTTTCTCTAATGTCTTTGTGATCCAGGTGGATATCGGTGGCCACCTGCTTATTCCACTTGGATCCCCACCATTGTTTCCTTTAATTTTTTAGTTTCCTTAATTGTAGCACAATTTACTATTTTTGGAAGTTTTTCGGGTCCTGAACTTCCAAAGCCGTTTTGAGGCCCTAAACAACGTTTTTTGGGCATCAAACCTGTGGCAAAAATATGTGTCCATTCTAGACTTGATATTTTCTATCAATAGTTTTAGTCATCAGATAGATCATTCTAACAATGTATCATGTGCATCAAAAAGAGATAGTATGCCAAAGTTACGACCCCTGGAAATTGATGTACCAATTTACCCCGACAGGGCCCATATTCTGGTGTTTCATCTCCTAGGGTTAGGTTTTTGGATGTTTAGGGTTTTCCATTGTTTCTCAATAATATATAGGCCTTCAAGCCTAATTGTAACACAGAGTTAAGAGGACTTTAGCCACCACATATCTTCTTAGAGATAAGCTACCAATGCCCTAGCTAGCTTATTTCCATTATGTCTGTACACAAATTCCAGTTCTTTGATATTAATGAAATGAAGTGTTATTTCCACTGCATATTTGAACGCGTGTCAAGGACTGCCAGGCGACAAAAGGGAACACCAAGCTAAAATGAAAATAAATGAACACATATGAGGGTTAATATTTCAGGACCTTAGATTTTCAAGAGCGGCATGCTAGGCATACCAACACTAGTGCCAATACATGCCAAGGGCCAAGTTATATCATGTCTTAAGTGCCAAATCATACTCTATTACTTCTCTCTTAATTGTGAATAATTGATCTCAAATAAATTTTATCTTAAACCATGCCAAGGAATTCCAGGGCATCCAAACGCATGCCAAGAATTGTCAAGTGCCACTAAGTGCCAAGAGCCAATATGTGTTAGGGAGTTATAGGGAATGCTATGGAGTTCCAAGTTTGCTAAGGAGGGAGTGACAAGATATGCTAGATAGTTCTAAGGGGTGCTAGAGTGCTAGGGAAGCATACCAATATGTGCCAAGTGCCAATGTGTGTTGAGTGTTAGCAAGTGCCAGGGAAATACAAGGGAGCAGTATGTCAAAATGCATGGAAATGAATGAATAAGAGTGTGTGATAGGGAGTGTCAATGAGTTCCAAGTGTGCTAAGGAGGGAGTAACATGGTATGCTATGCAATGGTAAGTAATGCTAATGTGCCAAAGTGGCATGTAGCCAAGATGTGCGAGGTGCCAGGGTGTGCCAACACATGTTAGGAAGTGTTAGAGAGTCCTAGGGACACACAAGGGATCACTAGGTGAAAATAATGAATGCAAATGAATGATTAAGATATTGTGACAGGAAGTGTCAGTGAGTTCCAGGTGTGCTAAGGAGGGAGTGAGAAGGTATGCTAGCTAAGGCATGTTATAGGCTAGGGAAACATGTCAATATGTATCAGGTTCTAGGGTGTGCCAATGCATGTCAGGGAGTGTTATGGAGTGCCAGGGAAAAACAAGGGAGCAATAGTTTCAAATGCATGGAAATGAATGAATAAGAGTGTGTGACAGGGATTTTTAGCGAGTTCTATGTGTGCTAAGGAGGAAGTGACAAGGAATTTTAGGTAGTGCCAAGGAACGTTATTGTGCCAGGGCAACATGCCGAGATGTGCCAAGTGCCTGGCTCTACCAATGTGTGTCAGGGAGTGTTAGGGAGTGCCACAGAAACACAAGGGATAACTAGTTCAAAATGTATGGAAATAAATAGATAAGAGTGTGTGATAGGGAGTGTCAGTGAGTTCCAAGTGTTTTAAGGAGGGGTTACAAGGTTATATGTTAGGCAATTCCAAGGCATGCTAGAGTGCTAGAGCATGTCAGGAAATGGCAGGGTGCGTTAGGGAGTTCCAAGTCATGCCAAGGAATGCATGGAATGCTAACATGTGCCACATAATGCCAAGGGATTGTTATACATTCCAGATGTTATGGCATGTCAAGATGTAAACTATGTTGCTTAGTTATTTTATGGACATGGTTGGACGTGAGCCTTGACTTAGTAACTTATTAAGTGGGATGAGTTAATATTGGACATGAGTAGTCTAATATTAGTTACAATCCATTCTTAGGTGAACAAGGCATAGTCTAGTTGTAGTAAATGAAACCATTTTCTCTAGGTCTAGCCCCATTAGGTCACCTAGGGCATCAATTTCCCAGGAATCTGGCCAAAGGAAAACTTCTATCTCCTAGAGGCAACTGCGTTGGTGGGTCCCCTCACTCTCCTCAGAATTTGGGCCAATTCTGATGGTGGAATCTACAGCTACCTCAAGCCCTAGCTCTAGGATTAAGCTTTACCCAGGTGTTCCCAAGGCTAGAACCTAGTAGGATCAATTTGACCTATCGAAGTAAAAACTCTTTCCTGATCCTTTCCCCTCACCTTGTCCAAAATAGGAACATTATTGGTTGCTAAAATCCATCCCCAAACATGGGCTGGGTGCAGTTGGCCCCGTGTGGTCCCATTTAGTGTCGAAGGGCTTTCATCAAGGACCATTTGGGAATCCAAGTTTCCAAAGGATTTTAGGGACTGAGAACTTCCTTCATAATTCTTATTCTTCTCCCTCAACCCTTCAATACCCTCCTCTCTCCCTAGAAGATCAAGTCCCTTGCTTAAAAGGAAATCAAGTCCCGCACTTTATTTTAACTCAGGGAAAGGGTTTTTAGGGCCACTTCCCACTTGTTCATTGACCTATATGCTACATGCGACTTCCTAAACTACTGAGCCTTCTCCCATCGGTGAAAGTACGTGAAGAGTAAGGAGCCTTAGCCGTGGTGACAATGGGCTAAGCCTCCACCATTGGCTTTGTGCTAATAATTTCCCTCTTAGGAACCCCTTTTAGGTCCACTAAAAGTTTGAGTGGTAACAAGTTTTTCACAACTCCATTTGTGAAAAACTCTTTGGTATGCCCACTTTTTCCATACTACGGCTCCAAGATGAGAAGTCTAGGGCTATGGAGGTTTCCCTTCTCATTGAATTAATCCTCTACAATATAGTGAACTAGGGCTAGTTGGTTGGCCCACTTGTACTACTTTAGTCCTTCAAAGTCTGCACATCCTTAGGCCCTATACACCTTCCCTTATACCAATCTTGTTTTCCTTCACAATAATAAGAGCGCCTAACAACCCTCCAACTGAACTTCGATTACCATCAATCTGCACAACCACAGTCAATTTTTTTACTGATCTATGGCCCACAATATTTTCATCATCTAGGGCTCTTCAAATTTACCACCTAACAATGGCTTGAGTCCTCTCAAAATAATTGTTCTTGTGTATCGAAAATTTGATCTTTGTTGTGCAATCTATGAAAAAATCTTAATCACTCCTCTTATCATCCTTCTAACAATCTGTAGATGACTGAGCTAGGGTCACAGATCATCCACTAACAGTCCATTGAATAATATTTTATAGGTTGCTTCAAATATATGTCTAAAGAAATATGGACAATCTACCAAGATAAACTCCTCTACATTTCAATTCGTTCCTCATATGGCACATTTCTTCTGCATGCTCAATCTTCTGTTTAGGTTCCACCCTCCTTTGGATCTTTTGTCTCCACACATACTGAATATGCAAACCATCTTCCAGATCTGCGGTTTATATTGTTGAAATAAATCTCACTCTAAGGATCACAACCCGTATTCTTATACACAAATTTGTCATAGTCTTAAGGGCATACCTCATGAACTAAATATGCTAGGAAATTGTCCTAACTAGGGAATTATACTTATGTCCTTCTAATTGTTGTAGAACAAACCCTATCCACCCATAGAAGAAGCATGACTCTTGCCTCCATAAGAGACTCGACCTAGCTCAATGGATCCATAGATTCTGGGCATTTATTTGACTGAATCTTGACATGAACTTCAGATCTCAATGTTGACCCTCAAACTAGGGTTACCTTAGTCAATATTACGTTTGTATTTACTTATGTTCTAGCTCTAAATTATAGTGCAAGCCCTCCTACATTTATGTTGGTATTTATCACAGATCTTGCGGCCTACTAACCACCACAAGGAAAGATGGTCTCAACCTCTCCTCTATTTCATGTAGAAAATCTAACTCGCAGGATTCAATATGATCTTGTAATGTACTAAAACAAGATATTCAATCCTTCCTACAATTTGCGGAAAGAAAACAAGATCGCACAATCACATATAAGTAAGAGAAATAAATTATCAATCACACAACACAAGATGTATATGGGGAAAGAAAATTCTCAAAACCATCTATCTCTATTATGTATTAATTCAAGGAATCATGAAACAATGCAATGCTTAATCTTTCATGAGATTCTTGAGCACTCTTCCAATTGCCTCCTGTTGATCTAGGAAAAATTGGTCTAGTACTTAGCCAATTCTCAGCCTGCCTTGCTCACGCAATTCCTATGGAATTAGCTCCCTATTAATTAGGAAAATTAGCCTTCCTTGATTGTGTAATCCATCATGGCATCCCAATGACTTTATAATTGCACATGGGAAATTTTCTATAAATGCAACTGATATTTATGTTCCTCTGAACCGTGTTACAATAAGGCTCAAGGGCCTTTTTATTATTGAAAAATAAGACCCTAAACAACCAAAATCCTAAAGCGAGGAGATGTAACACCAAGATTTTATGGACCTCGTTGGGGTTAGCTGGGCAGCCAACTTCCGAGGGTCTTAACTTGGTCATATGATCTTCGGTTGACGCACATGATACCTCGATAGAAATAACTCTCTAAGGACTACAAATAATGACATGATTTCTATGAAATAGCCAAACCTTTTATGCCCAAACAATGTTGTTTGGGGCCTCAAAAAAGCTCTGAAAGTTCAAGACCCAAAAAACTGACAAAAATATTAAATCGTGCTATAATTAAGGAAATTGAAAAACTGAAAGAGACAATGGCAAGGGCCTAAGTGGAATAGTTGGGTGGCCACCAATATCCACCTCGATCACCTTAACTTGAATTTCTTGAGCTAACTCAGTCATCATGACTTAGTTGACTGACACAAGTTGTTATGAGATGAAATTACAATTTATTGTCCAATTTGTTTAAGGGAAAAAATAAATTAGACACCCCACATTATTCACTCCTGGTACATAAAAATTCCTCACCAGTGTGGGGGCATTTTTTTTTGTCCTTTTTAGTTGCCAATTTCACTGTTTCTTGTTGCAAATTTCAACACTCCCTCTCAACAAGCTGAAAGGAATTCAATGTATCCCCATCTGGTACCTTTGGAATGTACTGCATGCAACACTTCTCTAGTGTTGTTTGCACCTGCAAATCCTGAAACTGAATAGCCTGCGAACAATTGAATCAGTATAATGCATTTTTCAGCAGAGTCTTCTGACCTCTCCTAGATACTGTAACTGTCTACTCGATTCTCTACGCTGCTGCTGACATCTGCATCTGTGCCCTTTCAATTTTTTCCAACTCTTATTTGTGTTCCAGTATCTGACATCTGTCACTCTGATTTCTATCTTGTTAACATCTGGCTGCATCAATCTAACTGATCCTTCCTACTACTGTTGTACTTTGGGCTCCTCATAGCCAGGTTTGATCCATGAAACGCGCCATCTCGACGGAATCTACCCAAATTTCTTATCTTGGGATTATGTCTACACATCACCCCACCGTTCACCTAGAGGCATGGCTACATGTGCTCCCTCTGCCCATCTAGCTTGAAATTTCCCCCTCATGGAGGTCTCTGCTTGAGTGGATGCTTCCACTTGGTATCCTCTCTGCTTCTCTAATTGTGGTTGCTCCACAACTTTCTGAGACTGCTTCTAAGGCTGCATGTTGAGAGGTAATTTGTGCTTCCTCTCAACCACCAAGTCTCTAACCTCTTATTTGCTCCTCAAAGCTTTACATGCATCTGGTACCTCAAGTGCATATAGGTTCTTGACTCACGCACATTGTAATTGTCCTGCTATTACAAAATTTTCTAAAAAAGAGTTGATTTTAAATCAACGATATCTCCCTCATCCGAGCTCCAATTTGACTGATTCTATTTTTCCATTTGGGTAGTTTTCGCAAGGAATCCAAATATGCTGGTTTTTTATTAAATTTTACACCAAAATATTTAGATATTCTCTACAAACTTTCTGCCCAAAAAATTCCTGCTCTGATACCATGTAGAAAATCTAACCAACGAGATTCAATCTGATCTTATAATGGACTAAAACAAGATATTGAATCCTTCCTACAATTTGCGAAAACAAAACACGATCGCACAATAACATTTAAGTAAGAGAAATAAATTATTAGTCACACAACACAAGATATATCTGGGGAAAGTAACTACTCAAAACCCCTCTATCTCTATTGTGTATTAAGTCAAGGAACCCTGAAAAAATACAATGCTTAATCCCTCATGAAATTCTCCAACACTCTGCCAATTATCTCCCACTGATCTAGGCAAAACCAGTCTAGTACTTAGCCAATTCTCAGCCTTACTTCAGCCTGCCTTGCTCGTGCAATTCCTAGGGAATTAAATCCCTATTAATTAGGAAAACAAGTCTTCCTTGATTTCACAATCCATCATGGCATCCCAATGAATTTATCATTTCACATGCGAAATTTTCTCTAAATAGAACTGATAGTTATGTTCCCATTAACCTCTGTCTAAACTAGGTCTTCCTCGAAAATGGCATGCATGTGGATATTAATAGCGAATTATCATTTATCTGATTGGTCACTCATTGTGAATTAAATATAATTTAATTCACTGGACCTCTCACTCACTCATCACTCAGTTAGAACTATTTAAACTGATTTTAACTCATTTAATTGAGTTAACTAATTCACACTTACACCCCACTAATGCATCAACTACAACTGGACCCTGAAAATATTAGAATCCCTCTATATGCCTCATCCTAGACCCTCAACTATAATTTCTTGAGCTAACTCAATCATCATGAATTAGTTAACTTACACAAGTTGTTATGAGATTAAATAACAATTTATTTAAGGGAAAAATAAATTAGATGCCCCACATTCCTCACTCCTGGTGCATCAAAATTCCTCACCAGTGCGGGTGCAATTTTTTTTCCTTTTTGGTTTCCAATTTCACTGTTTCTTGTTTCATATTTCAACATTTCAGAATTTGATGTGGCCTTCAAACAAGGACACCATTGAAATCACATGCCCAGATTCTCATGAGCAACCTCTCTTAAGCTCGATCTGTGATAAGAGAACCAACAATATGCCATCCTACTTCCTAGCTTGAACCGACCATTAAGGTATGCAAAATTCTTGTGAACCCTCACATGATGATCTTGCTCTTGGAGGATGATCATGAGCTCCCTTTAGCAACACTTACACGGCCCTCGTACTCGACCTACTTTAGGACAACATCTCTTTTTGCCCCCTTGATCAAATGAGACCCTTTTCATTTTATGTTCTTTCCTTCATCCTAAGGCCTCCTTAAATAGTTTTTCTTAGACCCCTTATGAACCCTCTAGAACTTATGGGTTTTATCCACTTAGACCTTAGGAAATATTAAATTTCCTTTTTAATTTTCTTTTATTTTAAACCCCAGCTTGGATCAAAAATACCTTTTCTTGGCTTCTTTGCCCATAAAGCCTTTTGTGACCAAACTCACGCAAACCCATCTCAATAGGCCTGTGGATTACCTCCCAAGCTACATAATTCAACAACATAGTCTAGTTGTAGTAACAGTAACTTGGTCTAGCTCTTGTAGTCAAGTGAGGGCTTGGTTGGGTTCCCAAGTTTCAAATTAAGTAAGGGTAGTTGTGAGGGCATGATAGCTAGGGAGGGTTAGGGCATGCAAAAGAATGAAAAGGCGTTCTAACACATGTCGAACAATGTAAATGCATTATGAAGAGTTTTAGGGAGTGTCAGGGCATATCAAGGGACAACTAGGTCAAAATGCATGGAAAGGAACGAATAAGAGTGTGTGTCGGGGAGTGTCAGCAAATTCAAGTATGCTAAGGATGAAGTGTGTTAGGAGAAGTTCAAAATAGGATTTACAGGAGGCAGGCCTACGGTTGTTATATGGGGCTTGACATAGCACTATTTTTAGACAAAGCGAGATCACTTTGTGCTAGGCACAACATTGTTTTTCCTTTAGCTATTTTTTTATATGAGATGTGGCACACTTTGGCTACATGCTCATGTTTTAAACTATTCTAGATAATTGCATATTGTACATTGTTGTGTATAATTTTTGGGGCACTCACCTTGTGTCGACTTATATCTTGTGTGCATTGTGCATCTTGAGGTTTTTGAAAGCTCTCAGTTAATGTTCTACTATTTATATGAACTAAACATACATGTGAAATATTGCATGTGTAATCTATGTTGCTTAGTTGTTTTATGCCGATGGCTTGATCATGTGATCCTTGTCTTGGTAACTAGTTAAGTGGGACAAGTTGAGCTTGGAAATGAGTGGCATATAATGAGTTATATGCAATTCTTAGGTCAACAAGGCACAATCGACTTGTAGTAGGTGCAATTGGTCAAGTTGTTGCGGTTGAAGTAGACCAATATTGTCACGTGAATTGCAGTAGCCAAGGACTTGATTGGGTTCCTAAGTCGTGAAAAAATGTAAATGCTAGTTGTGAGGACATGAGTGCCAAGGCGTGCTAGGGAATGCTAAGATGTGCCAAATAGTGCTAAGGCATGTCAAACATACTAATATGTGCTGAGTGACAAGGCGTGCCAAGATGTGCAAGGGCGTGTCAATGCGTTTCAGGGACTGTCAAGGCAAAAAAGGGAGAAACAAGTCAAACTACAAGGAAATGAACACATAAAATGGTTAATAAGTCATCAATTTACCTTTTCCAATAGGGGCATGCTAGGAACACCAACATTGGGCAACAATAGGTTCCAAGTCTTCCTTAGTTGCTTCTCATCTACTTTCCAACAATTGATCTCAAATAAATTTAATATTAAACCATGCCAAATCATACCAAGGCATATCAACATATTCCATAGATGCTAATACTTTCCAAGCACCAACATGTGCCAAGCGCCAATATGTGTCAGGAAGTGTTATGCATGTTATGAAGTAAAAGGACATGTTGAAGAGTGATAAGGTGTGCTAGAGAGTGCTAACGCATGTTGAGGAGTGTTAAGGAGTACTAGGACAAAACATTAAGGGAGCACTAGGTAAAAATTCATGGAAGTTATTGAATATGAGGAACATGTGCCAGGGACTACTGTTAATGAGTGCTAGTTGTCATGCCAAGGAGTGAGTGACAAGGTGTGCTAAGCATTGTTAAGGCATTCTAGGGAATACCAAGGCATGTCAAGAATTCCCAAAGTGTGCTTGGGAGTTCAAGGGTGTGCTAATTTTATGTGCCAATTAATAGTGCCAAGATATTCCAATACATGCCAGGTGCTAAGGATGTGCAACTTGCTGGGGTTATAGGTCAATATGTGTCAAGGCAACAAAAGGAAGAACCAATAAGAGGGTTAATAAGTCGGGACCGTTTATCTTTTTCAAAAGGGGAATGCTAGTCACACTAATAATAGGTCCTAATACATGCCAAGTGGCATTGTGTGCCAAGTGTTAATGTATGTCAATGCATTCAACCAAGGTGTTCCAGGGCATGCTAGGGACTACAAGCATGCCAACACATGCTAGGAGAGTTACATGTTGTGTTAGCGCATGCCACCATGTGCTTGGGCGTCACTGTCATGACAATATGTTCTAGGTACAATGATGTTCCAAGACATGCAAGGTGCTAAGAAATGTTAGTGTGTGTGCCAAAGCATTAATTTAAGGTGTTCCCATATTTTTGAGGAGTGTTAGGTATTTCTCATTAATAGAATTGTCAGAGCTTGATTATGTATTAAATAACATATTTCCTACACACACTAGTGGAACTTTATCTAAAGGGAATTTGCTAGATAATAAACTTAATAGATATGAATCATGTGTTGACTCATAGGAAAACTCTAGTTGACTAGTCATTACTTGAGGGAAATTGTACACACTAATTATTTCTTAAAAATTTGACATACTCTAACCACTATGGCCTTGGACATATTATAAAAAATGCTCCACAATAATGGTCTTAAATCATTATCTTTTGACAAAAAATATATTAACAAGAACATACCATCATCAAAAAATCATTGGAATGATCAATGATGGCGGACATTTTTTGACCGTCACCAAAAGTAACAAAAAGAGAATTGGTGAGGGTCATTAGAAGTTCATCACTAGAAGTGTCACCAAAGAGAGAGTTAGTGATGGGCCTTTAACGACCCTCACCAAAAGTGTCATTGAAAATGGCTTTGGTGACGAACCTTAAAGGACCATCACTATATACACTTACAGTGAAGCTTTTTTAAGGACCGTCACCATATGTGACATTTGTGACGGACCTTAAAGGTCCGTCACAAGCATTCCCCTCACCAATGTCCTTTTTTCTTGTAGTGCCAATTGCACCGTATTTCTCTCTGACTTAGTCAGCAACCCAACTATTGGGGCATATGTTTGGCATATTTTCTTTTAAATGATCAGGATAAGGCACACTTCTACCATTCAACCATCTAAATTATTTCTTGTCACTATCCCATTTCATCCTCTTTTGTTTGTACAATGTGATCCACGGTTGTGTCACTTAGGAATTGTAAAGAACGAATTTATTGATTGCTTCAATTTTTCATTCACCGATAAAATAAAACTGACATATAGTACATATGAGATCAAAATATACACTATATCTAAGTTCAACATGAATGTTTACTTTGAGTAAATTTGAAAAATTACAACCTGCTTACTCTTTATCAAGCGCCTTTTTCCATTCATTTGGAGCAACTCCCCTTCTCTTTAGTCTTCATCCCTTTCATCGTCCGAAATCACCGCACCTGGTCTGTTGAATATCTTCTTGATGTACTCATTTTCATAATATAAAGACTCATACAATATGTACCCCTCTGCCATAGACCCCTTGGGTTTTGCCCTTTGTAGAACAAAACCTTTCAATTTCTTCATGTACCTCTCTAAGAAGAAAATCTAATGACAAGAAACCACCCCAACTAATTCAACCTCATATACTAGGTGGACTAAAAGATGAACCTGCAAGTCCATGAAACTCGTCAGAAGTTCCTTCTTAAACATACAAACAATCGCAACTATCTCTTGACGCCACCGTGGCATGCTAGCCACATGAATCTCCTTTGATGTGATCCAATGTACAAATGCAGATAATTTAGATATGGCACATCCTAGGTCTTGGGGGAATTCATGTTTCACACATCCACACATGAACAAAGGATAATGACACCGCAAATTTATAAACACATGCAATAATATACAAAATTAGTTATGTTTTATGATCACTGCATGGGTTAAAATTTATTAATATAAAAAAATAATAAAATCATGATTTTTACATTATACGTACTCTTAGAAGATTCAAATGGTAATGCTCTCTCTTATATGCTCTAAGCCATTTAGCTGGTGTCGTTATTGTAGGCCTTTGGGTTCTCTCTCATTTATCATTGAAAGTGGATGTTACTCTTCTGTAAGGGTGTTCTTCTGGGAGGAATACCCTGGAGCAGTCATACACTGGCTTTCATAGGTCATTGGACCATCTAGCTTTCAAAGAAGGTCCACAACATTTACATCTAAAATACCCTTATGTTACAAGACCTACTAAATTATTGTATACAATATATATGCATGGCACGTTAAAGAATATCATGATGATCATAACAATTACAATGAATTAAATAACTAATATGTGAAAGAATATTGTTATTTATATAAACAAATCAATAAACATGTAATTTACCAAAGAAAAATCCTAAGCCTGGATAATCATGTGCCATGTAAGTACATATTCCATACAACGTAAAACTCCTCTCTAGTATGATGGGTCTTGATACATCGTATACATTTATCCCATCCCCTAATTCCTTCAATTCATCTACGAGTGGTTGTAAGTAGACATCCATATTCTTCACTTGTATTCTACCAAGGACTATGAGAGCTAACATAAGATGTTCATTATTCACAGAAAAACATGGGGGATTATTGTTATTGATCACTACTATAGTCCAAATAGAATAGTTAGTGTTATGGAGGGAAAATGGGTTGAGGCCATCATAGACTTCATACTTCATCCTTGAATTTTTCGAGCCGTATATCCTCTATATGCTTCATGGCTATTAAATATGTTTGGATTCACCTAACTCCCAACTCACTTCTGTGTGAGGCACGCCATCCATAAAACATAGCTAATTCTTTGCAACGAAAGAGCCTTTGAATACATGGGATTATAGGCATGTGCCTCAATATCTTAAAAGGAGGGCCACATGATTTACCCTTTTTTTTTTAATTTATCATACCTGTCATGCCCACATTTTAGACATATCTCTTTGTCTGCATATTCTCATATATATATAATAAAATAATTTGGACATGTATGATATGATATGTACTCAACACCCAACATTTTCAACAATTTCTTTGCCTTTTCGCAGCTACCAGGCAAGACATTATCACTTGGAAGAACCTTATCTTTTAATAACCTGTAGTTGGTGATGGAAGATATTAAATGTACATTAATGCCAATATAATTATTAATGTTAATAAAATTGACCATTTTTAATGTTCATTGTGTGATTATATTTCTCAAAATATAAGGGAGGACTTGATGGTCAATTACCTCAAAATTTCCAAGAAACATGCATTCGAAAAGCCAAACTTTGCTTTCAAGTTGTACAGTAACATCATTGTCACCCAACTGGGTAGACTTTGACTGACCGCCAGGTCCAAAGAGAGGGATGGTGGAAGAAAATTTAAGGATTTCGAAAAAGGTATCAATGATATGAGCATCATCCCCTAGTTGATCATAGTTTTGGAATGCATCTAAAAACATTGTCTCCATGGCAGTCGTATCCCTTAAGTAATAATCCATACCAACCTCTATTTGGTTTTCTCCATTGTCAGCTTGTGAAGAACTACTATTGATGTAGTCATTCCTTTTTGGTGAATCTGGACGTAGTGGGAATTGAATAGATGGTTGATTCAACCGTTCTTGGTATCGTCCATCTCTGAGTTTTTCTCTTAGTTTAGCCTTCTCTCAATTTTACATTGTCATGGGGTGCAATGAAAGATGGTAGGTAGGCCGCTCATCATCACTAGAATCCTAATAATATAAAATAAAATATTTGAACATGATTAGTACAAAATTGATGATATCAATTAGTAAGCACGTCAACAATGCGTGATTAATTGGTCTGACGTTGAAATAATCACATTAATATTCCAAACAATTATTATTACCATTATTGTGCCAGGATTGTGGCTAGAAGATGAAATGTTACAATTGGCAGGGTGAAGCGGATGGGTGAAATCGCGAAGTTGGGAAACAGTTTTTGGCGGATGGTTAGAATTCGGAAGAAATTTTTAATTTCTCGGCCGAGAAAAAAGTCAACTAAAATTCTCGGCCGAGAGTTTTAATAACTCTCGTCCGAGAGATTTTAAATATTTCGGACGAGAGTTTGGTCGGGTTTAGCATGAGTTAAAATTCTCTCGGACGAGAGTTATGCATTTTCTCGTCCGAGAGTTTTGGTCACAAAACTCTCGCGAAAGTGTTTCGGACGAGAGTTGAAAAACTCTCGGACGAGAGTTTTTCCAACTCTCGTCCGAGAGTTTTTCCAACTCTCGTCCGAGAGCCAGCCTTCGGTAAACTCTAATCTCCTATTTTGTTGAAAAACTCGTCCGAGAGTTTTTTAAATCCTCGTCCGGTTTTTTCCAACTCTCGCTCGAGAGCGCGCTAAAAACTAGTTTGAAAAACTCTCGGACGAGAGTTTTTAAAACTCTCGTCTGAGAACTTCTCCAACTCTCGTCCGAGAGCCATTTAACTTTTAAAAACCAATTTGATAGTGACACAATGAATACGTTTGGTTTTAATAATTGATGACAAAGACGCAAAGGTTTTTTTATTTGAAATATGAACGCTGTATGGAGATTTGACGCACATGAATTTTAATATGACAATGGTATACCTCGTATCAACTTGTGTAATTTGCCTTTGAGATCGATAGTCAAGTTTCAGTGTGTTATATTTTGATTTTCTGATCTAATCCATTAAACACAATTAGAAAATTCACTTATCACTCCCAGTGTGTTGAAAAAAGTCAAGAGTAAGAAATACCCCTTGACAAGTGGAATAAAATCGTTAAACCAAAGAGAGAGGGAAGACAGGGATCAAAGATCTAATCCCTTTTCAAATTATTTGGAAGCTAAAGGGACTTGGAGGAATCATCACTTGAGACGGATTTCCACAATATGTCATGACTAAGAAGTATGTTGAGCCCCTTAACATTGAAAAGTCTATAAGGTATTCAAGAAAACCTGTCATAGAAGGTTTAATCAGTTGGAGAGAAATGATCGAGACCATTGACATACCATCTCATAGGGGATCATTTGGCTTAGTTGGCTGATAAAAGTCAGTAGGGGAGGTTGC
>JAXQQM020059029.1:0-41124 GCA_034641835.2 Pinus albicaulis
GTAATGTCCAATCACTTTCCATGGAGTTCCTTGTTTCCACCAGTGGTCATCCGATCTCATCTCACACGCACAAGCTAGAGCGGCTGGCTCTAAAGGTCAACAACATCAGTGGAAGATTTCCGGTGGAATTGGGGTTTCTACACCAGCTACAGACCCTGGTTCTAAGTGAAAACAATCTACTCTAACTAATCTTCTATTTTCTATTAAAACTAATACAAATTGAAATTAAACTTAATATCATTATGTAGTCTAACTAATCTTCTATTTTCTATTAAAGCTAATACAAATTAAAATTACATTATTCCTTTTGGATAAAGCTAATACACATTCTATATTCTAAATTGATCTATTATTCCTTTGCATTCTATTGTTCTGCATATATTAGTTCTATTGTATTTTTTTATATTAGAATACATAACTTGTTTTTATTTTATTTTCTTCTCTTTTATTATTCTTTATATTAATTTTATTACATCGTATTTTATTGTTATTTTTATATTTCTTATCTTATATTATTATCTATAAGTTAATTTTCTATTGTCCATGATTTTATTTTAATATTGTATTACATTTTATTTTACTATTATTTTTTATACATTATTTTTATTTTATTATCTTTACACATTGGGTTTGTATTCTATTGAATTATTTTATTGTACTTTATTGTATTATTTTTTTATAATTCTATTTTATTTTATTGTTGAAATAATTTGTATTATAATAATAATATTATTAAGATAAAATTTGTTAACAATTGCAAAATAAAGCATAAATTTAAATATTTTAAAAATTTGTGATTTAAATGGTTGAAAATGGAAAGAATATTTTCTTAAAATATCTTACTTATATCACATTTTATTTCTATTTCAAAACATTTAATATAAAGCCAACCTTAACATAAAAAATATAGTAATTATAAATGTTTTACTTAAATATTTTAAAAAATATAAATAAAATTTGAAAATCAACTAAGTGATTTTTAAAAAATTCTATAAACAAAATTGTATATAGTTACGCCTTAATGCCTGCCCTTTGAGAAAAACTACCCCAGTTTCCACTCTGCCTTCCCTTTGACAAGAACTGGGCCTTCACTTTGAGAAGAACTACAGGATTTCCCCCTCTGCACCATCTTGTGTTAGACGATTGAAATATTATCAATTGTGAGATGCGACTTTTGGTTGGTAGGGGTTATGTTAGTTTTCGCACATTGTAGTGAAAGTTAGTCTTTGATGCTTGAGAAGTTGGGAACTCCTAAACTCGAAAGGAAAGGCTCATATGTTCGACTCAAATGGGGCTTCAAAGTTGTCATGATTTGCACGCAATTTGTAATGATGGTTATGTTAGTTGTTGCACATTGTAGTGCAAGTTAGTCCATGATGAAGCTCCAGAAGTTGGGCACTCCTAGAATCGAATGGAAAGGCTCATATGCTATAATCGAATCGGGATTCAAAGTCGTCGTGATTTGCACGCAATTTTTAATGATGTTCGGGCCTGTGAGTTGGATTGGACTCGACTCAAATCAGGTTTCAAAGTAATCATGATTTGTAGGAAGTTTGTAATGATGTCCAGGCCCATGGGTTGGACTCGAAATAGGTTTCAAAGATATCATTATTTTCAGGAAATTTGTAGTGATTTCCAGGCGTATGAGTTAATCTCAAGAGAATTGGAGCAATATAACCAACCGGGGAACGAGCATTACTGATTCAGTGATCGTCATGGGACGAGATGTTGAAGAAAAACATATAACAATGGATGTTCGTCAACTTATGAAGCACTATCCCCTGACAGCTCAAATTGTGGAGAATAACAAAGGGAAGCTCTATGTTCAGGTGAACAATGGCCCTGTAAAACCCAGAGTCAGGGAGAAATCTACAGAACATGAAACCCTTGCCCGTTAAGGGTTTTCAGAACAGCAATAATAATAATAAGAGGAGCATGATTCCATAGGCTTTATGAGCTTTACGTCGAGATGTTTTCACCTCCAGGGATGGTGGCTTCAGCGGAGGCCATTGAGAATCTGTCATCTTTCTTAGGTAAGTTGTGTTTTTCTTGTGGCATGATTTGCACGCATTTTATCAATTCAGTTTTTTATTTCGTTAGTATTTATGGGACTGGAAATATTTGTTTTACTATGAAAGAAAAGAAGCATTTTTATTCATCGAGTAATGTCGTAACGATAGCAATCTTGTTGCACCTTGAATATTGTACCTCATATTTTCACAATGACAACCATGATGTGGATGCAGGGGATGAGGACGGTAGGTGCAATTTTTCTATCTCCAATAGAAGATATGATACCTAAAGGAAAAGCATACATGATTTTTTTTCGAAGGGCCTTGATGCTATGCTCTGGACTCCGGAAAGTACTATCCTCTACCATTCAGTCCAGAGTTCACCAAAATGCCTATCAAGGTTGGGTACATGTCTGAAACTCTTATATACAGACTTGGAAAAGAAGGCAATCATTTTCTAACAATTTTCCTCATTATTGTGTTCATTGCTTCCGTTCATGTTCTGATTTTGATTTCACTTTTCTCTCTCTTTCTTTTCTTGATGATGCCCTTGCTTTACAGCTACTCTCTATCTATCTCTTCATCCAAATTTTCCCATGACTTGCGGCTCTTCCCATCAATTAGCTTTCTTAAGTAGGTGAAATGGCCTTTGAACCAAGGTGGGGCTATGTAACACCCCTACCTTACCATTGAACCAAGACTCGTTTAATATTGCATTTGTTTTAGACATAGAGATCAAGTTACTTTGCAATTTTGCATTTATTTTTCTTAGGACAGAAAGATAAACTACTAGTCATCCAATGGAGCGTATGTTTTTTCATTAAGAGAATAGGGCATGGGAGAAGGGTTGTTTGAGTGATTCCCGTGGTCCTGATTCAAATATTTTATATATGCTAAATTTTGGGAAAATACAAGAAGAATTTCATATATTTATAGGAAATTTTATGTGATTTTTAATTGTTAATTTTGAAATATTTCAAAAATTTTGGATCTGGATATGTATATTTTCTTTGTGATAACAAAATTCATTACTAAGAAGAATTTATGACTTAAAATGGTATGAAATTTGCGCTTAGAGTTTACAGCATTGTATAGGTTGATTTTTGGAAAATTTGCATGCATATACTAAGAAGAAGTTTATGCTTTTGTCCAAAATTTTAAGTCATTTTTAATTGTTTATTTTTAACTATTTTGGAATTTAAAAAAAATTATATGTGCATTCTCTTTCTACTAACAAATTTCATTAATAAGAAATAATTATGCATGTTCCATTATTAAGAAGAATTATGCATTCAAAATGGATTTGAAAAATTTTCCTCTCATTTAGTATAATTAATATCTGTGGTTAGGATTTAAGATTCATAAATAGATATGAGTTTCAAAAATAAGCCCATACATTATGTATAGGTAAGTGAATTAATAATTTAATTATGATGAATTCTAGCGTCAACCAAGACGTATAAAAATTTAACTCAGGAATATGTGGATGTGAGGGATTTGGAAAAGGTTCACATTTTCTTCTCTGAAACAACTTTTTCCTATGGCCAAAGATATATGTGTGTGTAATCAAACCTCCGCAAAGGAGATCTAACTCACATGTTGGCTGAATTGTTCCCACACTATCCATTTCCTACAAATTATGCAACTCGTCATATATATATATTTACATATCTTCTAAAATTATATCTGTGGTCTAATTCTAAATTAATGAAGCAATTCCATCCATGTTGTAGGCTTTCATATGAAAAAAATAAAAGAAATCAACCATTCACATTTTCTAATCAAAAGCTATGAGATTTGGGCATGTCCTTCACCCCAATGAAGAAGTGTTTAGCTGATATGAGGGCCAACTTAGAATAGAAGGGATGTTTTCAATAGATACTACAAACTTGAAGCCCTCGGAAAATGTGATATACATGTTTGGTATTGATGGTAAGAGGTATATAAGTAGAAAAATGCAAGTAGTCTCACCGTGACTAGGTATGTTCACTACCACTATCAGCATATGAAAGTAAAAGAGAAAAAGAAAAAAAGAGGGGCAGTCCAAAAATTAAGAGGCCATAGGCACCACTAAATATAAATAACATATAAAACACTTGCATCCATGATAATCATTAGAAGTGAAGGAGGCTCGGTTGTTCGGGGTTGTTCAAGGAGGGGGTGGAGGGTGGAAGTAGCATTGGATATGATCCTGGAAATGGGAAATCTAGGCCTCCATCTTCTCAACCTTCTTATATAAAAAAAATCTATCCTTGCGAGACCACCACTACACGAGCCTGGACATGGCACTGGAAATAATTCATTTTCTTCAAAGTGGCAATCAACTCAGCATGCTCCTCCTTCCTTACCTTCTCTGAGGTCTCGAGGCATTCAAGAACTGGCTAGATCAAATCTAGACATCTCTCAACACAACAAGCTTGTCGCTATCAACAACCACTATGACAAGCCAACAGTCGACTCCGAGAAACACCATAATGAGCCGAACCCCCCTGCTCTTGATCTAGAGAAGTGTTTCTTCCATGACCCAACATGGAGCCCCCGCACCGACCACCTTGAGCTGCAGGCTCTATGCGCCCTAAGCGCCCCAACCATCCACCACCTATGGCACTTATTTTCACACAACTCGAACCATCACCACTCTGACCACGTTGTACCATGTCGATGCTACCACTCGCGAGCTTGAGCCTAAACGAGGATGTGTGAGCTCTAGAGTTTCCTGAATTTCGATTCTCCTGGACAACAGAGCGTCTCGAGTGAGGAATAGAATGCGTGGTAGGCTCCCTAAAAACAGTGGAGCAGTCATAGGACCGCCTTCCCCAAACCTCCCAAGCTACCCACATAGTAAGAAGAAGCACTTTCATCGGTTGGGCCACCATCCACCAGCACGAAATGAACACAAAATACAGAGAATTAACACCCTCAACGAGCCAAATTATTCCCCATCCCCTTAGATGGCCTCTTGTGAGCCCCACTATCTGGAGCCCAAAACATTCACTCCAATGGCTCCTCCCAACATTACAGAATCCTGTGAAAAGGTCAGGGAGGTACACAATTATTCGCCCACTCTAGAAAATACTAATGAACATTGGTACTAGACTAAAACCACGTAAAATGAAATAGAAACAATAGAACACCACCAAAACCAGGTGACCATTCCAGGTTTCTCCTGTAAACTCACTAAGTCAAAGCCCAATTCGGTAATTTACAAATAAGCACACCCGAGAGAAGGGGAGGGAACGTTGGCGACGATGTCGAGACATTGAAACCTATAAATATATTTCCCCTTCTCACAAATACCACACCGTAGAAGATATTTCTCTTGCATACACAAAATGACCAATGAATTCCCCCTGCACCCTCGATATCATTCAGTCACTTGCTACGACCCTCGAAACCCAAGGCGACATGAAAACTCACACATCGATAAATACTCTTTCCCATAATCAAGTTGTAATGGAAGGCCACGGAGGTCTCCCACCCACTTGTGGCCACGTGCTTACCATGGATGCCAAGATGTTCCTTCGAGAGCGCCATACTCGTTGTTTCTCACCCTCATTGGGGATACATATATATATATATTATTTAATTAGTTATGGTTCCCAATTAACTAAATTAATTATGTTAAAACATTAATATAATCACAAATAGCTAATTAATAATTATTATTGATGTTTTTTTGGTTTTATGTGTAAAGATGGATTTAATGTTAAATCCCTACCATACACCTAATAATTATAAACTCACTATTTGTTAGTATTAATAGTTATTTAATACCAACTTGACGTAAAAATATTGTGTTATTATATTAATATTATACCTCCAATATTCTAAACCTTAACATTTAACCCAATATTATCACCATAATGTGTTTACCAATATGTTTGACCATATTCATTAACCATTTATGACAATAATGGTTGACTATGATTTAACATGTTCAACTAGGTTTCACCATGGTTGACTATGGTTCATAATGGTTGATACCGGTTTACCATGGTAAACCATGATTCACCATGGTTCACCATTATGTCCAACCATGATTTATCATTAGTGTTGACAATGGTTGAGTTCTCGTCATGGTTTGATCATGGTTTATCATGCTTATGGTTAATTTTGATTATAGTTGTGATATTTTGATTATGACCGACCAAGAATGTCATTTGATCACCTTAGCTAACCCAAGGGATTAATATTATAAACCCAAGGTATTAATAAACTTAAGGGATTATAAACCCAAAGAATTAATACTAAACACTAGGATTAATATTAATCCTTAAGAATATAAACCGTAAGGTTAATATTATAAGCCCAAGGGATTAATATTAAACCTAGGGATTAATATTATAATCCCAAGGGATTATAAACCCTAGGATTAAATAAACTATAAGGTTAATACGTAGAATCTAAGATTAATATTACAAAACCTAATATTTTAAGCTCTAATATATTATTCTACATATTAGGGGTTAGTATTATAAAATCAATGGATTAATAAACCTATGGGATTATTGATATTTTAAACTTAAAGGATTAATAAACTAAGGTGACTAATAATATTATAAAATAAAGAGATTAATAAACTCAAGGGATAAAAAAATCCTAGGATTAATATTATGTTAATAATGGGTTGACCAATATGTTTGACGAGATTCATTTACCATTCATGACCATAACATTTGACTATGACTAAGCATACTCAAACATGTTTCACCATGATTGACTATAGTTCACAATGATTGATAACGATTGAAAATCGCTGGCCATGGTTGACCATAGTTTACCATAGTTACCATAATGGTTGATCATTATTGGTGACCATATTGGTTGAACATTATGGATCACCATAATCATTGAGCACAGTTGATTATTGTTGTGGATAATGTTGATCATGGTTATGATATATTTATGTACCACTCCATTGTTTCATTATTATTATTATTATTAGTCTACTTTTCTAATACTAGTATCCTTATTATTAAACAATTTTAAATCTTGATTGTGACCAACCAAGGATGACGTTAGTTGAACTTAGCTAATGTAAGGCATTAGTATTATAGAACCAAGGGATTAATAAATCCAAGAGATTATTAGTATTATAATCCTAAGGGATTATTAATATTATAAACCAGAGGGAATAATATTATAAACCAAAGTGATTAATATTATAAACCTAAGCGATTAATTAACCTATGATTTTATTAATATTATAAACCCAATGAATTAATAAACCCAATCGATTAATAAACTCACGGGAATAATATTAAACCCATGGGTTTAAATTATAAACGTAAGGGATTATAAATTGTAGGATCAATATTATAAACACAATGGATTAGAAAACCTATGTTTAATATTATAAACCCTACAATTATAAAACTTAAGATTATAAACCTTCAACCTAATAATATAAATAAGAATATTAAGTCTTAATTTATTCAATATCGTAATGTGATTAAATAAATTGCAATGAAGTGTATCATTGTGACAATGATTGAAACAGAGCTTGTCACATTTCAATGATGCTTGTCACACTATGACGTTGGATATATTTCCATACCATTCCAATGTCATAATATTAAATATAAGGGATTGTTTATTATTAATCCTAAGCGATTATTGATATTTAAAACCGAACGGATTAATAAACCTAGGGGGCTAATAATATTATAAAATAAAAAGAATAATAAACCCAAGGGATCAATATTATAAACCCAAAGGATAATGAACTCATGGGAATAATATTAAACCATAAGACTTATATTATAAACCAAAGGGATTAAAAACCCTATGGATTTTATATCCTAAGATTAATATATTAAGTTTTAGATTCATATTATAGGCCCTAATACATTATTATGAATATTAGGGACTAATATCATAAACTCAAGGGTTTAATGTTACAAATCCAAGGGATAATAAACCCAAGGGACAATAAACCAAACGAAATAATATTACACCCTATGGTTTATAATATAAACCCAAGGGGTTATAAACCCCCTTGATTAATATTATAAATTATAGGATTATAAACCTTAAGCTTATAAACCCTAAACTCAATATCATAAGCTAGAATACTAAACCCTAATTTATTTAATGTCACAATGTAAAATTGAATAAATTGCATGCAATGTATGATTGTGACAATGATTGTCTCACTACTCGTTCCATTGTGACAATTCTTGTCACACAATGACATTGGATAGAGTTATGTACCATTCCAATGTCAAAATATTGCTTATTAAACCTAAGGGATTATTGATATTTTAAACTAAAGAATTAATAAACCTAGAAGAATAATAATATTATAAAATGAAGGGATTAATAAACCTAGGGGATTAATATCATAAACCCAAGGGGGTAATATTAAAAACCCAATGGAATAAACCCTAATACATAAATTCAATATTATTGGTCATAATATTAGACCCAAATTTATTCCATGTCGCAATGTGATATTGAATAAATATCTCACAACCATCTTCACATTATTTTTCACATTGTGACATTGGATAGATTTCCGTACCATTCCAACATGAAAATATAAACCTAAGATATTATTTATTATTAAACCTAATGAATTATTGATATTTTAAATCAAAGGGATTAATAAACCCAAAATACTAACAATATTATAAACTCAAGCAATTAATAAACCAAAGGGATTAATATTATAAACCCAAGGGATTAGAAACCCTAGGATCAATATTATAAACCCAAGGGATTAAAAACCCTAGGATTATTATGATAAACCCTACGATTACAAACCCTAAGCCCAATATTATAAACCAAAAGATTAAACCCTGATTTATTCAATGTCATAATCCAACATTGAAGAACTTGAAATGTAATGCATCATTGCGACAATTATTGTCACAGTGCTTATCGCATTGTGATGATGCTTCTCACACTGTGACATTGCATATATTGTTGTACCATTCCAATGTCACACTATTAAACCCAAGGGATTAAAAACCCTAACGATTTTATATCCTAAGATTAATATATTAAGTCTAAGATTTATATTATAAACCCGAATATATTACTATAGATATTAGGGATTAATATCATAAAGGGTTTAATGTTACAAATCCAAGAGATAATAAACCCAACAGAGAATAAACCGAAGGGAATAATATTATAAACCTTATGATTATAAACCCTAAAACAAATATCACAAGACAGAATATTAAACCCTAATTTATTCAAAGTCATAATGTAAAAATGAATAAATTACATATAGTATATGATTGAGACAATGATTTTCACACTGCTTATTACCTTGCGACAATTCTTATCACACTGGGACATTGGATATATTTACGTATCATTCCTTGGTTTTCATTATATAAATAGAGGTTGATTGATATACATTTTTTCCCTCTTTTCCTTGATATCAGGTAAGTATGGTTAATTTTAGGATGAATAAGTTTGAAGAATTGAGTGAACTATACAAAGTTGAAATTGAAAAGTGAATTGAGGATATACAAAAGAAGCATAATTCTCATTTTAAACAAATTCTCTTAGAAATTATCAATTATAAGAAATGAGAAGATAGAAATTATAAATTATATAAAAATGAGAAGATAGTCATTATTTAGCATTGATGCAACCAACAACTCTCCATGACACATTCTTCTATGAATTATCAATTGAGCTGTGCCTAAATCAATTGACAAGGAAAAACGATGTAGTCGAGTATCCCATATGAGTGCATACTCAAAGGCTCATAAAAAGAATTTTATAAGGTTGTAACAATATGGAGAGAAAACATATGCACATGCCTTAAATTTATTGTATTAATTGGAAATCTTCTTATAATTTGAATAGAAGGGAGTGGTATCATGATCTAATTTTATTCAATGCTTATGGTCGACAAGTAATTTTAATTATGCTATTGCATCCTTAGAAACGAAGTAACATTAATTTTGTTTACATCATGCTATTTTTGTCTTTGAAAAATGAGTGCATCCATACATGACAATCTAATCAAAGATAAAATTAATACAACTAATCAAATTTTATTATAAAACTTATTGATATAAGATATATAAAATATCACATTAAAATTTACTAAATGTTGAAAATCCAGACAACCTTTTAATAGACAGATACTCTTTGAAGCATATTCTGGAAATTCAAACATCCCTTTAGTAACCTCACAACATTTGAAGAAAACTCAGGAAAACCATGAAATTCTCAAAAGTCAAACACCCTTTCAATAGCCAAACACCATTTGATGCAAGCCCAATAGCCTTTGAAACTTGGAAGGAAGAAAATTCAGGATGCCCATCAGCCAACTTTGGGGAATATTAACACCAAAGCATAGATTAGAAATTGTAATCACCGAATATCAAAATATCTAGAAAAAAATAATAAACCATCTGTATCAAACATGAACGTGTAGAAACTATTAAAAAATTCTAATATGAGGTTTTGTTTTCTATTTTTATCATGTGATTTACTAGGTCTGGAGCATCTACCAAGGAACTCATGCTTCAGCCCTCCTACTTCTCCTCGATCCTGGCCGCATGGCCCCTTCGAAGACCATCCTGGAGGCGATCAATCCACCCAACCATGCCACAAAATTTTCTGCACTCATCTGCTCTCTAAATCTGCCCCAGTTGAGGCCTCAAATATCCAAGTTTGTCAAAAAATTATATGGGATCTAGGAAGTCTCACTTGCCCCTATGAACCCTCGAATGGCTCCTCTCTCCCTCATGGAGAAATTAAACATTGGGAAATTCACAAGACTATGGCCTTTGCAAAAAACAGTCCAAAAATGGGTGGAGCGCAATTGGACGGAAAAAAAGAAGGGAGAAATCTCTATCAGATTCTATGGTATGGGATTTTATACCTTCCACTTAGATACTAAGGAATACAAAGATATGATCTTCAGGAATAGGCCATACTTCATGGATACCAAAGGGCTCTATCTAAACAAATGGACACCAGACTTCGATCCTGAACTCGATGTTCCTAATGTTGTGCTAGTGTGGTTTTGTCTTCCACGTCTTCCCCTTCACTGTTTGGGGGATGATTTAGCTAGAGCGATTGGGAATGTTATTGGTAAGTCCATCAATAGAAGTGAGCCGAAGTACAACATGCAAGCTTGTGTAATAATCTGCATAGAGGTAGGCTTGGGGAAAGGACTTCCGGAGGCGATCAACTTTAAGGAGGACAACTAAACGCACATCCAGTAGCTATACTACGAAAAAATTCTCTTCAAGTGCAATTTATGCCACAAATACATTCATTTTGCTAATATATGCACAAAATCAATAGAGGTCGAAAATAATGACTCTAAATCAGAATGGGAAATCATAAAAAACAAGAATTATGGCCAAAATCCTAGAAATGTTGGAGCTTCAATAGGCCATCCATCTTCACATTCTGCTAGCCCTAGCACCCAAACTCATCCTGAACCCCTTGTAAACCCTTTCAAACCCCTGACCCCCCTTATCTCCTTTAACCCCTTTTCCTCTTTGGCCTCTTTGGAAAAGGAATCCCCACATCCTTCCCTCCCCACATGCCCCTCTGAATCTCTACCTCATCACTCCCCTTCCAAATCATGTCCTCCTTCATCCTCAGCTGAACCATCGTCTTCACAAATAGTGACAAAAAACGGAGCAACGGAGTTGCGAGCAGTCTTGGAAACCCTAAAAAAATTGGACCAGGAAGAAGGTGTGCTAAACACCATACGGATGAAGCAACTTAGAAATACATTGATCTAGGAATGCAGAACCCAATAAGGATCTTTATTGGAGGGATGAACAACAAATAATTTAACCAACATGAAATAGGAAGGAAGATAGGGTCTCAACCTAAATTCCTGAAATAATGAAAGAATTTACATGGAACTGTAGGGGATTGGGGCACCCCTATAAAAATAGTTCCCTAAGAGATCTCGTTAAAGAGGAACAACAAGACATAGTTCTTCTCCAATAAACCAAGCAAGGAAAAAAAGATATGGGAAACATCATAAACATAATAAAAAACTACAAAGGTACAATAGTAGAGTCCATAGGAGCTGTGGGAGGAATAACAATAATCTGAAAACAAAAATCATGGAAGCAGCTGTCAATTGTAAAGCCCCAAGATTGGATAAAATTGAAGTTACAAAAAATCCATGAGGATGTAATGATAACAACTTAAAAAATTTATGGTCCAAATCACTATAGAGATAAAGAAGTTTGTTGGTGCACTTCAAAATCTGACATGGAAGGGGAGGACAGTAAAAATGTCATCATTGGAGGGGATCTAGATTTCATTATTCATGAAAAAGAGAAAAGAGGGGGCACTTTTACTCTAGACCCTTCAACGGATGAGTTGGAGAATATCATACAAGAACATGACTTGGTGGACATAATCCCCAAAAATAGAAGTTTTACATGGAGAAACCACATACTTGGGACGAGGAACATCATGGAAAGACTTGACCGATTTTTTTTTGTTGTCTCCCTCATCTCCCACTTCTCTATTGCAACCTCCACCATGTTTCCCTGCTCAACCTCCGATCACTATCATGTTACCCTTGTCCTTGGTGATCAATCTTCCCTTGGGCCTCTTCCCTTTCACTACAACCCACTATGGATTGACTCACCTTATGAAAGATTCATTGTGGAAAGCAATTGGCAGCATCATGTTGAGGGATCACCAATGCACATATGGGAGACAAAACTGAAGCTTGTGCACACTTCTCCCAAATTTTGGGAAAAATACTATTATAGACAACTAGAAACACTTAAACATGACACTAAGAGAAAGTTAGAAGTTTAAAAAGATATAGATATCCAAGGGGTGACAAAATAAAATCATGAGAAGGAAAAATAATTGTATTGGGCTTTATATAACACAAATATAAAGGAAGAATAAAAATTGAGACTTAAATCCAAGAACCTTAGGCTTTAGACTGGGGATAAAAATACCTCCTTTCACAAGAAGGCCACTATCAAAATATCGAGAAACATCATTACAATCATATCCGATGAAGAAGGTAACATGTACACCAAGAGATATGCAATAAAAACATCAGCCCTTAGCCATTGTACATGGCTCCTAACTGAAACTATGGAGGTGGAGCAGTACAGTGATATCTTGGTACACACTCCTAAGATGATCAATGAAGAGATAAACACCTCCCTAACCAGGGACATCGAAGAGGATGAAATTATCAAGGAAATCTGGACCTTCCATCCTTACAAAGCACCTTCCTCATAAGTCTTCTGAAATAGTGAATCAGTTTGACACCTTGTGAACAATTCTCTTGCTGGAGTGGTGTGTTGTTCTAGCATACTTCTTTTGGTAAGTGGTTTATTTTTCATTTTCTTGTGGAGTGCATTATTGCATTTTCCATTAGTAATTATTTACATTTCTTACTACTATTCTTTGTCCTTCTTAGCAAGTTAGCCAATGACATGACCTTTTTCAAAATGGAAAAACTTTGCTATGGGATGTTCATGAGTTGTCGAGTTGGTAAAGAAAAGTAATTTCAGTGCTCAGATCTGGGTTGAAAATTATTAGTGCTTAGTAATATGGCCAATCGATTTGATTCTAAGATAAAGTTCTGGGTGGAAAAGTTTTTAAAGATATTTAACATTTTTATTGTACCATTACCTGCAATTTTATCTACTTAACGAGACAGTTAGCCATTTTTTGGTAGGATTATTTTATTTACTTTTTTCTTTTTCGGTGGGGGGATGAGATGTGAAATTAAGATCCATATAAATATGGATTTTCCTAGTCCTAACTTGGCTTACTGTACTTTTTAAAATCAACTTTTCTAATTCCAGATTCCTTAGTTCTTTTCAATTTACCTAGGATTTAGGAAACACCTTTCTGGATATCATCAATGTCTCAGAAAGCTTTATATTATGAAAAGTATGATCATTATCCCTTTGTGAATTTCTCACCATACTTGCTGGGGTTTCTTAAAAGTTTTCCTTTGTTTAAATGATTCCCATTAACCGGGATAATTCATTACCTAAATTTTACACTGTATTTCGAATCATGCTTTCTAGGATTTGGAAGGACTTTGCACAAGTATTTCAAAGTTTCTAATGAATTTACATCTTCTCTCCATGATACAAGATTCAAAAATGCTCCCGTTGATATGACGTTTTGATATTTGTATGCTATCTTTAGTGTTTGTTTAATGTTTCCATCTTCTTCTATGGAACTTTAATTGTAAAATATGTAAGCTAATAAATGAAGTCCTTGTTTCTTCCTTGTCATAAATAGAGGAAAACTAAGAAATCTAACGACAAACACCACGCCATTGTTGGGATAGAAAATATAGGTAAGAACACGAGAGAAAAACATCTTGTAGGTGATTTTTCCTATATTTAAAAAACAATAATATATTTTTTTTGATGATAAACCTAGAAATAAGAACATCCCACACACGTGGTTGCTAGTATGTTGCCAGTGGCATACCATTGGTTTTCCTGAAGGTTACATCACCAAATTACAATCATTAATTAACACAAGTCCTGATATTAATAGCCACATTTGGAAAATTCAATCCAAGGGAAGATCATGCATGCTACGATTTGGACCTGGGTCGTTGTCACAACAACTGGTCCAAGTTTCCACTAGGACATAGCCTGATAGACTAGGTCTATGGAAAAAATAACATATGATGAAGAAATAGTTATCTTTTCACCATTATAGGTCATATCTTAGATAAATGACAACATCGTATTATAGAAGATATTTGTAGATTTCCAATGAGTATCAACTGTCCCCCAAAATCCCTACCGTTGAAGAGAAAATGAATTTTTAAGTTGAAAAATAATATTTTTTTTTTATGTTGGAAGACATGAACTTACTTGTCCAAGTCAGATCTTCCTCAAGAGACATGTCTCTTCATAGGGACAAACAACTATAATTTAAGCTCAGAAATTTCGGTGAAGAATATTGCAGGAGCTCAGAAAGGAGGATAAACACAGCAAGAAGGTTGAGGAAGACTTGAAGATTTTTTTTTTGGGCATATTTTCAAAAGGATACATTATAGTTCGTTTTTTCTGGACAATTCACTTTATAAATTATGGACAGGCCTGTAGACAACAACCTGAATTGTAAACTTGTTCCCTTGGATTACAGGGTGGTGTTGGGTCATCTCTACAGATATCCTGCATCACCCTTGAACTTGTTTGGAAGCAAATTTTCGTAGCTATATTGCAGGCCTATGGAGGTAAAATTTTGAACCTGTGGGAGTATTCTTTGCAGGCTTGAGGATACCTACATATTAATATAAAATAAAAATCTAAAAATTGTTCATAGGGCTTGATCATTTAACCAGAAAGTTCAGTTTTGAGGGCTCTGATAGTTGCCTGTGGGAAGACAGACCTTACCTCAGACTTCAGGGTTCAGTCAATCACCTTTTGGAGGCACACTTCTCGACTTGTAGTAACACTTCCTTCCATACTTGTGGAAGAATATTCTCGTACCTATGAATTAAGTCTCAAAACAAGTGAAACTAAACCTCAACACTTTGGAAATGGATTGACTTAGACTATAGGCTGGTGGTACTCTTGTGGAGGAGACTAATTTGGTTGAGATGTATTCAGGTCTGGCCTATGAATTGTGTTATAATATATTTTGTAGGTAGAAGCCCAGTTTGAATATATATGTTGAAGGCATATTTTCACCAGCATTTTTTTGTTTCGTTGTTTTAGGAGAAAGGAGATGGGATGAACCCGAAGTCATATATAAGTTAAGTCGATATTCCCGTCGAAAATAGAATGGTCGAAGTATTTTTTTTTCATGTTTTGTTTAAGGTATTAAAACCCATTAATTATTAAAGAAAATATTTTAATGCTCATAACTAGGTAATGTTCTTCTAAAAAATAATTAATATGGTAATATGACGCTTGATTTCTTTTAAAAATGTTTTAAATGTCGCTCTATTTTCAATTTTTAAAAATGTTTTGAAAAACATTACTTTAATGGACACTTGATTTTTTTTTAAATGTTTTGAAACGTCGCTCTAGCGACACTTGATTCCTTTTAAAATTGGTTTTTTACGTCGGTCTTGTGACGTTTACTATTTTATTATTAAAATTTATTTCCGTTGGTATTTCGATGTTCTAGCGATGTTTATGGTGTCTTCGGAATAGCAACGGTTATGATATCGTCGAAATAGCGACAGTTATGGTATATTTGGAATAGCGATGGTTATGTTATCGTCGACATCGCGACATTTATGGTATCGTCGGAATAGCGACAATCTGTCTAACATCGGAATAGCGACAACCATCTGGAAACGTCAGAAAGTGTGTCTCTCTTCCGACACTTAACTAAAGTGTTGGAATTGCAACTCTAAGGAAAACCATGTTTTTCCCCGCCTCAAAGTGTCACTCCTGGGATGCCTATGTGTTGCAAGAGCGACATTTTGGCCATCATAAATTGGGCCAAATATGCTGATGAGTCATTTTCCATGTTCTTCCTAACAAGTAGCTTGTGCCCCATATGAGTCAACATGCATGACCGCCACTTGAGGTTTCAAAATTTTTCTAGATTTACGATTGGGTTCAGCAGACTGCCATCTCAATATTGTTTCTTGTGGTAGCAACCTCTTAAGAATATCTATCGTCCGGGAGCGAAGAGTTCCTCTCTTTGTTAAATTGAAGTCATAAACAAGTATGTCAACTTCCTCCAATTTTAAGAAGTCACTGCGGCAACGATTTATATTTGTACACTTTATTTTTCTCTTTCCGCCAATATTTTTTATCAAGTGCCATCTATGGCTTATACACACCATTGAATGGGTGTGTGTTTGTAGCATACCAATGTACTTCAACACCTGTAACAGCCTCATTTTATGTAATCACCTTTATAACCTTGGCAACCCAAAATGGATAGCCATGTGGATCTTCATGCGCTAAGACCGTGATCATGCAATCCTCCTTAATATTTGATACTGAACCTCTGTAAAGGTCTTCCATGGCTTCACGTTGTGCACGAGATCTTCTAGAACCAATATACATTTCTCTTTCCTCCACCTTTGTAGAATTAATAATACCATGTGATTGTTGTTGTTCAAGAATGTTTGTTTCCTCCCGTTCATTTGACACATTTTGTGGCGAAATAAATGGAATATTCAAAAGCATATCTTCATTTGATGGTCTTGAAAGGATATCACTCCGATCATTGAAAAGGGACTCCCACCAAACTGAATCAACAACATCAAAGTACTCATATGTATATCTAGTGTTTGTTTTTTTAATTTCTTCCAACAATTCATAATAATATATATCTCTCTTTTGCCTTCGTGAATTATGAATTTCACCAACTGATTGTAATAAAAATATATTTGACACAAATATTGGATGATCTAGAATGAACTTCAAAAATTCAAATCCTGGTGATGGCGCCCATTCTACAGTTGTTGAATACTTCCTACCCTATATAAGTGTTTTCCCATCAATTTGTTTGATACGAAATTTATGTTGGAAGCTAATTTCAGTAAGTTTTTTAATGCATTTCTCTTGACCATGTGATCCGAGAATAAACCTTCGCATGTCAACAATTTCTTCTAACACATGAAAAATAGGCTCTGGCATATATGATTTCTTAATACATTTAATTAATGATGGCAAGCTCCCAACATTCTTCCTCGTCAATGTTACTGAAAAATGATTGAACATCTAATCAATATGGTCGTGAGTGTGCCCAACAAGAAGGAAACCAACCTTTACCTTATGAAAATTTCTCAATTCAACAAGAGTTTTTAGATATCCAAGAACAATTTGATTTTTGTTTTCATGACAAGTGTTGTCTAATTGTAGATTCAAAATTTTAGGAAGATTACCACCCCAATGAGAAAGCACATCATGAGTTATGGTTATTGTCATATTTCCATCATTATGAATATTTGGAGCTATGAAGTAAACTCTTGGCGAAATTTTCCCATTGAAGACCATACAACCGACCAAATGAAACTAGATAAAATTTTCCTCTATCAAATTTTTTTGGTGTGCAAACAAAATGTGGTAGAAGTGTTTTATTTTGGTCCATACCATCAATTATCAAACCTAAATATTTATTTAGATTATCATAACACTTATTTCAATGCATGTACAACTTTTTCCTTTCACTTGTTTGTTGTTTGCGATGCTCTTGAAGGGATCTAACAATGGAATCTACACATAACATAAACTAAATGTATTAATAAATGCATTTTCATAGTTGATCACTATACAATTTAAAAGAATAATGTTATGGATTCTTACCTATTTCTGCTCCTTGACATCTATCACTTTTTTTATTTTAGAGACACACATGTACTGCAAACACCCATCCTTGTCTTCTTAGGGTTACCAACATTGTTGAATTCTCTCCTCCATATATGCACTAAATATTGATATGTAATAAAACGACCATTTCCTTCAACACCTTCTGCATATCCCTTATATATGTTGTAGATTTCTCATCTTGAGAAATTATCTGGAATATGCATTGTATCTCCATTTGACATACACTCTCCATGTTTTGAAAATAATTCTTACAGCCATGACATTGCAGTGTTTGCTAGTGGCCCAAAATCTCATTTATGACGAACTTTTGAATAATATGTAGGATCCTTTTCCAAATTATCTTGGATTCTTGATAGACAAAAATTTCCAATTGAATGAATCATTTTGAAAGCCTTTCTACAGAGCAATAAAAACCCAATATGATAATCATAACCTGCCAGTGTAGATTGCATGCACCCCACTAAATATGAATTTTGCATGATTTTATTCATTGACAAATAGTTCTTCCTTTTCTCTAAAGAAAATATGAAATCCATATGTTTCAAGCAATCCTTTTTACAATAGTCACTTGAAATGAGCTCACTGATAGAACTTCTTCTCGTGAGATATACTACTCTACCCCTTGTATAACTAAAACATTTTGTATTGATACGAAAAGGTCTACTCCTACTCCTAGAAACAATATTTGCTGGCAACATCTCTATCATTTCATCATTCTCTGAAAAGGAATTTCCATGATCATTAGGAGGAATAATATTATTACTATGATCTTTTTAAATATAGTTAGGAAATGCACCACCAACATTATTTGAAAAATATTCATTATCATCTTCGGCGACATGAAAAATTTCAATACCATCATATGTGCTTTTGAAATACTGAATTGGAGGGAATTATTCACCATATTTATCTTCCCCTTCATCAATTTTGCTATCATAGTCCATAGGATTAGGAGTATGTCGAAATTGTGACTCTCTATTTATTGGAAATTCTTCATCCTAACCTTCATCACTACTGCTCCCATAGTCCATATGATTAGGAGTAAGTGGAAATTAAGACTCTCGATTTATTGGAAATTCTTTATCCTTCCCTTCATCACTACTTCTCTCAAAGTCGATAGAAGTAGGAGTAACAGTAAAATGTGACGCTTTATTTACTGAATTGTTTTCATCCTGCGATTCATCACTATTTCTCTCATAATCCTTAGGATTAGGAGTAAGTGGCAAATGTGTCTCTCTATCCACAGAAAATTTTTCATCCTTCAATTCATCACTATTTCTCGCATAGTATTTAGGATTAGGTCTAAGTGGCGAATGTTACTCTCTATCCATAAAAAATTTGTCATCTGACCATTCATCACAATTGTATTTGGTGTGGAGCTTGATTTTCATCTTGATTTAGAGATATTTGTTTCATACGGATGTATACCCCAGGAAGACTATACACCCACCCATTTGGGGGGCACTTTTCCCCCTCACGGGGTCTTCAAGGGGGGTGCTATCCCCTTGGTTGGGGGGTCCGGGGGCCAACGGTCCACCGACGAGGGTTTCAGGGGTAGCGCCCCCGAAGCTAAAAACAGATGTAAAATTTCCTTGTAGAAGCATTGTAATTTCTAGTCAATTTGTGTTGTCTAGTCGAATGATGAGATTTTACAAATAGACGCATTATAGGTTGTGTCTCTTCATTTTGCTGGATAATAGAAAGGAAGGACTGGTTGTTTGGTGTGGACGTAGCCCAAATTGGGTGAACCACGTATATTTGTGTCTCTCTGTTTTATATGTTTTTTGTGTTTTTGTTTCCTCATATTTTGTGTGTTGCATTTCTCTATAATATATAATTTCCTAACAACTGGTATCCAAGATGAAGGTCTGTTTGGCTGAAAAACTCGCAGGAAAGAAGGGCTCCTAGTTTGAGTGGGAGCAATGATGGAAGATGGTAAGTTTAGGGTCAAGAAATTTAATGGTCATAACTAGGCGTTGTGGAAGATGCGAATGGAAGATTATTTGTATGGAAGATTATTTGTATCAAAGTATCTATACCTACCATTGCGCGGAAAAACAAAGAAGTTGGCGACTATGACAGACGTAGAATGGGAGATTATCGATAGAAAGGCCCTTGGAATAGTACAGTTGTGCCTTGCAACATCGGTAGCCTTCAATAGTTTTGAAGGAAACAACAACATAGGGTTTAATTAAGGTATTGGAGAAACTATATGAAAAACCCTCAGCCTCAAACAAGGTATTTTTTGTGAAACGTTTATTTAATATGAACATGTCAGAATGTGGATTTTTTATAGACCATTTAAATGATTTTAATAAGGTTACCAATCAGTTAAGTTGTGTAGGGGTAAACTTTGATGATGAAGTTAGGGATCTGCTATTTTTTTGCTCATTGCCAAAAAGTTGATATAGTTTAGTTATGGCCATTAGTAACTATATCTCCGGATCTAGTACTTTAAAGTTTGATGATGTTATCCGTGCTATCCTTAGTGATAAAATGCGATGGAAAAGCTCCAGTGAGACATCAGATAATGCTTTCAGTGTAGAAAGTAAGGGAAGAAAAATGGAAAGAGGAAAGAGCTCAGGATATCGCATTAAATCAAGGAAAGGTAGATCCGTAAACAGATCAAAATAGTGTGAAAAAATGTGAAATAGGCATGAAGGAAATAAGGCTGAAAGACTTATAGATTCCCAAGGGAAAATAGCAGAGAATTTGATGAAAGAGTAAAAATGATAAGAAAAGGTGATTGTGGATGTATTATTACTCGCTTAGTTCTTTATTTGAAAATGTTATCGATTCATGTTCGGGTTGTAGATTCAGGGGCTTCATTCCATGCCACACCCGATAAGAAATATTTTCATGACTATGTTCAAGGAGATTTTGGACAAGTTCGTTTGGGTGATGATAAACCCTGTAAAATTGTTGGAATGGGTAAAGTTCTTGTAAAACAACAGAATGGAAACCAATGGCTACTAAAGGAGGTAAGGCATGTTCCAGATCTGAAGAAAAATCTGATTTCAACAGGGCAGTTAGGCAGTGAAGGTTATGTGACAACTTTCACAGATAAAACTTGGAAGGTCACCAAAGGAGCGCTGGTAATAGCAAAAGGTGAAAAGGTTGGTACATTGTATTTATGCAATGGTATTTCTAACTCTGTTAATGCTTTAACTTCCAAAGGAGCAGATGCAGCATTATGGCATCATAGGCTCAGACACATGAGTGAGAAGGGAATGAAGATTCTTCACTCTAGAAATTTGTTGCCAGGTTTGAAGAATGTTGATTTGGATTTCTGTGAGAATTGCATTTATGGAAAACAGAAGAGAGTCAGATTTCTCAGAGTTGGGAAAGAAAAGAAGAGCGAAAAATTGGAGCTTGTGCATACAGATGTATGGGGACCTGCTCAGGTATCATCTCTCGGTGGCTCTCGTTATTATGTTACTTTTATTGATGATGCAAGTAGAAAAACATGGATTTATTGTATTCAGAATAAATCTGATGTATTTGATACTTTCAAGAAATGGAAAGCTTTGGTTGAGATTGAGACAGGAAAGAAGTTGAAGTGTCTCAGATCAAAAAATGGAGGTGAATATTGCAGCAAAGAGTTTGATAGGTACTATTCAGAGCATGGAATTCGTAGAGAGAAGATAGTTCCAAGAACACCACAAGAAAATGGTGTGTCAGAAAGGATGAACAGAACAATCATGGAGCGTGCAAGGTGCATGAGATTGCATGCAGGATTGCCTTTACAATTTTGGGCAGATGCTGTAGATACTGTTGTTTATCTAATAAACAGAGGGCCTTCAAGTTCCTTGGATGGTGGTATCCCAGAGGAAGCATGGACAGGTAAAAAGGTAAACTACTCTTTTTTAAAGCCTTTTGGTTGTGAGGCCTTTGTCCATATTAATAAAGAAAACAGAACAAAGCTTGAGGCAAAATCAAAGAAATGTACCTTTATTGGATATGGTGTTAATGATTTTGGTTATCGCTTATATTATTATGAAAATCACAAAATCATTAGGAGCAGAGATGTAATATTCAATGAAAATTTCTTGTATAAGAATCAGTTGTAGGAAAAGAAACAGGAAAAAGAAAACAAAGAATACACAGTTCTTGATGAGATCACAGAAAAAGTAAAGGTGCCTGAAAATAATAATAATCAATAGCCACAACAACAACAACCACCACAACAGAAACAGTCCCCTCAAACACCTGAAAGTGGTGTCAGAAGATCTACCAAGATAAGTAGATGCCCTGAATGATACTCTCCTTCATTATATTATTTATTGTTGACTGATTCTGGTGAACCCGAATGTTATGAATAAGTAATGCAGGTTGAAACCAAGAAGAAGTGGGAGCTAGCTATGAAAGAAGAGATGGAATAATTAATACATAACCACACTTGGGACTTAGTCAAGTTGTCTATAGGTAAAACAACATTGCAGAATAAATGGGTTTACATGTTGAAAGAAGAATATGGAGGAAAATAGAGGTACAAAGCTAGACTTGTGGTGAAGGGGTTTACAGAGAAGAAAGGTATTAATTTTGATTAAATATTTTCTCTTGTTGTTAAGATGACTTCAATCATAGCTATTTTAAGTCCTATAGCAACGGAATATTTTCATCTTGAAAAACTATATGTAAAGACAACATTTCTCCATGGATATTTGGAGGAAGAGATCTATATGCAACAACCACAAGGATGTGAGGTTAAAGGGAAGGAAAAATTAGTGTGTAGGTTAAATAAGAGCTTCTATGGCTTAAAAAAATCTCCAACAGAGTGCTATCTAAAATTTGGCAGGTTTAATACTGAACAAGGTTATATTAGATGTCAGTCTGATCATTGTCTTTATCTGAAAAATCAAAATGATGGCAGTTATATTATATTGTTGTTGTATGTAGATTACATGCTTGTTGCAGGGTATAACATGTAGGAAATAAATGTGCTCGAAATAAAATTGGAAAATTCATTTGCAATGAAGGATTTGGGAGCTGCAAAACAAATCCTTGGTATGAGAATAAATAGAGACAGGAAAAATCGTAAATTAATATTGTCTCAGGATGAGTACATACAAAAGGTGTTGAAAATATTTAATATGTAGAATAAAAAACTATTTAGTACACCTTTGCTAGCCATTTCAAACTTAGTTAGGATATGTGCCTCAAGACCCAAGAAGAAATGGATTATATGTCTAAAGTTCCATATTCATTAGCAATTGGAAGCTTAATGTATGAAATGGTCTACAAAAGGCCTAATATTGCACATGCAGTGGGAGTTGTAATAAGGTACATGAACAATCCAGGAAAAGAAAATTGGATGGCAGTGAAATGGATTCTCATATATTTGAGAGGTACCACAAATCAAGAATTATGCTTTGGTGGTTCAAACAATTCTCTACAGGGATATGCTGATGTAGATATGGTAGGTGACAGAGATAATAATAAGAGCACTACAGGGTACGTATTTACTGGAGGTGGAATAGTTGTCAATTAGGTTTCAAAAATCCAAAGTTTTGTTACACTTTCAAAAGCAGAAGCAAAGTATGTTGCTCCTACAGAGGCTAGTAAAGAAACGATTTGGTTACAAAGGTTTATGGATGAATTGGGTAAGAAGCATAATATGGGCACGTTATACAGTGATAGCCAAAGTGCCATTCATATTGAAAATAACTTAGAATTTAATTCCAGGACTAAACACATACAACTCAAGAACCATTTCATATGGCCAGTGTTGGAAGATGGACAGTTGAAGCTAGAAAAGATACACACTAGCCAGAATCCTGCAGATATTCTCACAAAAGTTGTAACTAGGGAGAAACTGAGATTATGCTCAGTTTCAATTGGTCTTCAAGTATGATTATAAACATGAGAAATAGCGAGGTCCAAAGTGGAGTCATTTTCCAACAAATGAGGCAGTGATGCAGTTGCTACAATCAGTCTCCAAGTGGGAGATTGTTGGGTGTGGAGCCTAATTTTCATCCTGATCCAGAGATCTTTATTTTAGCCGGATGTATACCTCAAGAATACTATACACCCCTCTACATTGGGGGGGGGGGGACTTGTTCCCCCCGTGGGGTCGAGGGGGGATGCCCCCCGACTGGGGGGTCTTGGGGCCAGCAGTCCCCCCATTGGGGTTTCGAGGGTAGCGCCCTCGAAGCTTAAAATAGATGTAAAATTCCCTTGTAAAATTATTGTAATTTAAATTCAATTTGGGTCGTTCATTAGGAAAATGATCTGCTGGTAGAAGATATGTTTAATTTAGATTTTTTTTCCTTAGAAGGCAACCCCTCATTTTATATGACGGTATTGTATTGTAGCTACGTAATATATGTGTATTCTCAGAGTGAGAAAAATATAGTGAGATTATGATAGAGGACAGAGGATATTACAACAGATCTATTGTAGGTTGTGCCTCTTCATTTTTCTAGTTAATAGAAAGGAAGGATTGGCTGTTTGAGGTGGACGTAGCCCAAATTGGGTGAACCACGTATATCTGTGTCTCTCTGGTTTTATACGTTTTATGTGTTTGTGCTTTTGGATATTTTATGTGTTGCATTTCTCTGTAATATATAATTTTCTAACATATTTATCTCATAGTCCTCAAGATTAGGACTAAGTGGCAAATGTGACCCTCTATCCACTGAAATTTTTACATCCTACCATTCATCAATATTTGTCTCAAAGTCCTTAGGATTAGGACTAAGTGGAAATTTTGAGTATCTGGTTGTTGGAGATTCTTCATCTTCCCATTCGTCATTGTTGCTACCATAGTCCATAGGATTAGGAATAAGTGGACAATTAGACTCTATATTAATTTAAAAATCTTCATCTTTCATTTTGTCACTACTTCTCTCGTTCTATTCATTAATAAGAATAGAGTTGTTACGTGACCAAGGTGTTGATGCTTCATAAACAGAAACTTCAGTATCAGATGAGTCCATAACAATGAAACAAGAAATGTTTAATGATGCAAACTATCTCTCTCCCAATGATAATATATAGATAAAATAATGAAAAATTCCCTCCAAAATTTTTCATCGAAATTTTTTTCTTGAAGTATGTCCCTCCATATTTTATTTATACGATTTATTTGAAAGTTATTTACTAAAATATTCTCTTAATATGAACTCCAATTTCAGATTAAATTCCCAAAGCATTTTATTTTAATAATTGTTTTCAAAGTAAAATAATTTTAATTAAATTATACAACTTTTATTTCATTATAGATTTTATTTTATTAATATTCATCCTAGTTTTTTATCCCACATTTACCATGCCAAAAAGCAATTCCGTTATTTCCTCTTTATAAGAAATTTCATTATCACTATTCCACACATCACGTCAACATTTCTGAAGGTTTGTTTAACATCTTGGAATGATTTTCTACAGCAACAACATTCTCAATGGGAGATTCTTGCTTTTAAAAGGTTATTTTTGTTTCTGTTATTCTGAAAATTAGTAAATTTTTAAAATTAATGAAATTCAAGTTCAAAGCCCCAAAAGTAAATATTTAAACCCTTCAAAATTTCCCATCTTTTACCGTTAATATTTTTGTAGAAAACAAAATATTTTTTCTTTTTTCTTTTTAATCTAAAATTAAAAATAAATTTAGCATGCACATTGTGGGTGAACCCACCTGGGGTAGCACATGGTCGTTTTGGCTCGAGTGGGTGCGCCCACCATTCCCCTAGGCAAACAGGGGGGCGATTAAGAGAATCAAGCCCCCTACTTGCCTAGGGGCCTGGTGGGCATGCCCAAGGTTGGGAGGCTGATTCTGAGAATCAGCCTCGATTCCTGGAATCAGCCCCTCGGGGCTGATTCTTAGAATCGACCCGTTAGCCATAAAAAAAAAAAAAAAAAATCATTTTTTTATATGCCCAAGGGGCTCATTCTAAGAATTAGCCCCTTAGGATAAAAAATTTAGTGGGTTCGGGGAGAAAAAAATATAAAAAAATTAAAGGAAATTGTTTTAAACTTAGGGGGGTCGATTCTCAGAATCGACCTCCAAATTATAAAAGAAATTAATATTTTTTTTAGAGGGGTTGGAGATATGATGTGAAAAAAAAAAAAAATTGTTTTACAGTTTCTGTGGCGGAAAAATTGTAAAAAAAATGTCATTTTTTTAAAACTAGTTTTATATTTTTTTTACGTAGGATATTTGTTTTTGTTATTTACTAATTTATATGTAGATATATCTATTTGTAGGAAAATGGCATCAATGAAGGTTTCTTTCAATATATCTGGACCAAAGTCAACATTTGCATCATCTAAAGCTACAAGTGGGCCTTCAAAAATCACTATTGGACGAACTGCACCTTAGTTAATTACTGAAAACGTGCGAGATGCATCCACAAAAGAAAAAAAGTCATTTTCATACTAGAATAAATCAACATAAGTGAGTCATTCAAAATATGCATGGTTCCTGAAAGATATAGAAGACGAATCTCTATGACTATATCTATATGTTATTATGGATTTCTATGCTGAAAGTTATGACCTGGTGGGAAAAGTATTATACCTATCTATTCTTCCAAATACTGAAAGTTTTTATATGCTTTCAAACCTCCCAAGTCACATGATAAACTTAGATAACATTTTACATTGTCGATTTATAACACGGGGGAAGATTCTTCCAATATATGCAAACAAATCTTACAAAATATTGCACAGAAGATTCTAAGTATTTTTATTTACGCTTATTTGTTTTGTGTTATCCAAACTGTATCATTGTATTTTTAATAACTTAGCTAATATCTACATATTATATTTTTTTTTTACAGGATTTTGTTGAGGTCATTTCAATAAGGTTTGGGGGAATTTATTATATAGAGTGAGATATTAGGAATTTTGTATCCATTTTCCATCAACATGAAGAAGAACATATGAGAAAGAAGAAAAAAAAATCACTTCATGATGCTTCAAGATTGTATCAAATGGATCAATCTAGTAAAGGTATACATGTTATGTTTAAAAATGAGGAAGTTGAAGTTGAAGTTGAAGAAGAAGAATGTGTTTCCATATCTGAGGATCAGATTAGAACTGATGCTAGAAAGGATAAGAGCCATAAAAAAAAAAAAAAAAAAAAATGTCCAAGAATGTCTCCCTTCTAGTTGATGACGAGGAGATTGTTTTGCTTCAAGAAAATACCATAACCAATAGGAGGAAGAAACAAAAATATTCTCATTCTGAAAAAATAATGGACAACAGTGATGGGCCTAGTGAAAACTCAAGAGCAAGTAGGGAAATAATTACACCAGAAGCTGATTTAGAGGATGGCATTATGAAAACAAAACAAATTCCATTCAACATCATTTGGAAAAGAAAAATTTAATTAAGGGTGTTCAGTCATTTCAACTTAATGTCATTCAAGTGTACAAGCCAGATGAAGGAAAATTCAAATATCAAATTAGAAAGCCACACCACTTTCATGTTCACAATTTGAAAACATTGATGAGGTACAACCCTTTTAAAAATGTGGTTGATTATGCTCTTCTTGTTGATCCAAGTCATGTGCCTAAAAAAGAATCATTTGACAAGTCAAAATGTTTTGAATACAAATATTATGTTCTTGTGGGCAACCATTCTGTAGAAGCTCAAAGGAAATTGATAAAGGAATATCCCAATAACCTGCACTTTAAAACAATGAAATGTATCATTTATGCTGGTTTAACAGATAAAAAAGAAAATTTACTGGAATGGGATCATAATTCAGATAATGAGTATAGGATGTCTATGACTTTCATCCAAAGGGTTAGATTTATTCGTAGTGAAGTTGAATAAGAATGTGGTGGTGATAAGACAATGGTTGATCATGCATTCTGGAAGGAATTTTGTTTGGAAATTGGTTATCAAATCAAAGGAAAAATAAGTTCAAAATGTGGCACAGTAAATTATTTAATATTTGGAGGTATGAATAACATTTTCTAGTTGGCATTTGGAACTCAAGAGATATGGGAATTGATTGATCATATTTTTGAGTTTTGGGAGAAATTTGGCATAAAAAGCCAGAAGGTCAAAAATTCTAAACCATTGATATGTACCAGCAGTAAATCAGGTCCTGAAATGAAGTTCTTCTAGAGTATATGAATATCACACCTTGGAGACCAATGCAATGAGTGAAGGATGAAAAGCTTCTCAAAACAATATTATCTCGTGTAAATTCAGGGGAATTATCAATGGACGAAATGTCTGAGGAATTTCTAAAGTAAGTTTGTTACTTTTACTTATTTTTAGATTATAAGTTTATGTTAAATATAATATATTGTTGTTGGTATTATTTTTTATACATATCACTATATTAACATTTTTTACTTTATTTATCCATTCACAAGGTTTATATGAGAATAAAAGAACAAATGGTTAAATTTTTGAATGAATATAGTTGGGATGATGTTGTACACAACTACCCGGAATCAATTTCTACATCAGTGATAAAATATTTTTATCTTGCATTTAAAAAGGTATTTCGATTCACATATTCACTTGTATTCATATGTATATTATTTTTACTTTATAACTTATACATATATTTGTTTATTTTATTAAAGATGAAGAAGGATGAAAATGGAGCCCTGGATAGTTTCAGAAGCTTTATTGAAAAAATTAAAATGGAAAGGATGAGGAAACAATGTTTTACTGATGTTGAACTTGATCCCATTCTTAATCATTTCATTTGGAATGGGCTCCACACTATCCAATATCAAATAATATCAGGTGATTGTGAAGACATTTCAAAACTCATACCTTAAAGGGATTATTCCCTAGTTATTGTAGATATTCCTCATGGTTTCAATATCCCAAACATTCAATATGATAGTGACCCTTATACTTATCAAGAATTTAGTAAAGTGGTTGCAGGATTTCTAGAAGTCACAACATCACTGTTTTGGAGATTTGTGACATTTAATTTAGACTCACAATTCGGGTTGTTATTATCAAGCTTGAAGGGAAAAGAAAAGTCAACGATGCAGCTAACATGGTAAGGCGTTGAAATTGTATGCTTGATTAATGTTAAAAAATTTATTTATGTACAAGTGAATTGAACATCTACTATTTCATGTTACAAGCAAAAGCCACATCTTATTTGTGGTATAAATAAACTAATTATAAGTAACTGTGAGTTCATTCATGTTGAAAGTTGGACAAAGGATGATATCTATAAACCTATTATTTTCAATCAAGTATATGGAAAGAATCATATCCAAGTATTGGTCCATGATGTTGTTTAAAAAAAAACTAAAATATGAAGATAAATAAGAAAAATGAGAGATAGTTAACATATATAAAAAAACCATTTTCATTGACAAACTATCTTTTAGATTTATCTTCAAATTAGGGAGATAGGGTTTTGGATTTATTTTCAGGCTCAAGTAAGTTTTATTATATAAGAATGAAATTCACTAATTTTTTTTTTATACTAATTTACTAATTTTTTTCTTTTGTACTTGAAGATTAGGTAAAACACTAGCATGTTTCTTACAAAAATGAAGAAATTGCATTTCCATTGAAAAAGGCCAAGACAATGAAAATTTATTCTGCAAAGAATGAATTCTCTTCAATTTCTTCCAGATGCAATGTAAGAAGTTGGTTTGAGAAAAGCATATTTTAACGAATCCCATGTGACAAAAAAAGCGAAGGAACCTCAACCACCATTAGATGGAATGATTGGAAAGGCATACTTTGGGACATCTGCAAACATCAAACATCCATTAGAAGAGGAAAATGATGAAACTAAAGCTAATAATGATAATAATGTGGAAGAGGACAATAATGAAACTCTTCAAGATGAAGAGTTTGGGTTACGTGATACTATTGATTGTTAATTAAGTTAAGCTTCCAAATGAAGCTCATTTTTTGTAACTAGTAATAAGTTATACTTGTAATGTCTTGACTTTGACATTTTATGAGAATAAATAAATATTCAGTTCTTGTTATTATATGTTTAGTATTTGAATAGTGTGATTTTCCCTTCATTTTTATGTGAATCATGTAATTTTTGAAAAAAACTATAATTATTTTTAACTTTTGACATAAAATTCACAAAAATTACTAATTTTTATACCTTTTTGTTAATTTTTTTGTATAAAAATGGTTTATTTGACATGTCACTTTCAATAAAACATACTCAAAATGTGTATTTTTTCAATTATTTCTATATTCAAAATGTATTTTTTTTTAATGTAAATTGTTAAAAATTCTTTCTTTTTTTAGTGAAAATTATTTCATATATAATGAAATTTTATTTTAACAATAGATAATTAGATAGAAGAATGGCACTTTAAAATATTTACCTTTTTTTTTTGACACTCCAAAAAATCAAATATCTCACTACAAAAAAAAATTATTTAAGAAAAACAAAGAAATAAATACGTGAAAAACATTTAAAAAAAATATGTAAGTGAAGATGAAGAAGATGAATACCTCAAAAAATGTTAAATTTAGAAAATAATTATTAGCATTTATTAGATTGGAAAATTTTAAGTCATAGATAAGTCTTCTAAAAAAGAGGATGATGTTCGCATCAACAATTTTTAAAATCAACATAAAAAACACTAACATTTTAAAAATAATGTCTATACTTGATACATAAGAAAATTTAATGTGTAAAAAACATGCTAAAAAAGTTAAGAGTATTTTTAATTAGTACTTTTCAAAAGAAGACCATTTTTTGCTACCTAAAAAAAGTGGGTACTTGTTTCCATTCCCGTTTCAAAGTTTATATTGTTATGTACACTACTTTATGAATGTTGTTCACTTTACATAAAACAGAGCCTGTGTAAAGAGCCATCATTGTAGTTGTGTGACTAATTTAGGATATGGATATTTCTTAGAATAAGTACCAATTATCCATCTCCATTCATTTGTTATACTCTGCTCCCTATACTACCAATTTACCCATATAGTTTATACTTGCCACAACTTGCCAAATGCATGAAATATTAAAGAATAAAATCATTTCAAACTCTTTGAGAAGCCATACCACCACTCAAAACCTTTAAATTTCAAAATGAACTATGATGTGTAAGGCTTACTCCTTTTGCAGTTAAGGAGTGACTCCTTAAGCAAACATCAACTAATATATTTCAATATAAACCTCTTATATGTGTATATATCCATACTTTAACAAGGCCACAATTTCACCTAGAAAATAATGGAAATTTGAGAATGATTTTGAGAATATCATGCAGAAATTTGTGGAAATCTTGGTTACGGTTGTCAAGCTTCAGTTTTTTGGGTGCCCCATGGGTTCTTGACGGTGTTGAATATAATTCCACTATGTAAAAAAAAATGATTCAAACACTCCTATGATTGAATTTCTTCAAAATTTTATTGCCCAACGAGAATTTCACAATCCATGAAAAAATGTGACCTGGTTATACAATGCCTATGTATATATAGAGATAGAAAACACACATGTGTTGATCATAGAAGGAAGAACTAATTAAAACACTCTTTCATAATAATAGGAGATGTTTAATTAATTCAATTTTAATATAAATTTGATATGTGATATTCATAAATATTATTAATAATAAAAATATTCAATGTAGGTCATAAATAAAATATTTGATTATACAAGGTTAAATAATATTAATATGTATTTAAAAATATATTAATAAAAAAATATTATTTTAATATAGACAGTTTGATTTATAAATGAAATAAGTGGATGTCTATATTAAATAAAATACTTCAATGTCATATATATATAGGATCTAATGCAATTAAAATATGTAAATTCTTATTGGTAAAAAAATATTCCTCATAGTCTTCGGTAAGTTTGTATTTCAATGTCATATATATATATATATATATATATATATATATATATATATATATATAAAAGACATTGAATCTAATGCAATTAGATTATGTAAATTCTTATTGGTAAAAAAATATTCCTCTTAGTCTTCGATAAGTTTGTGGTTAATATAGATGTGTATTGTTATCTTAATACTTCAAAATTCCTTAATTTAATATTATCTTTCATCCTCTATATTAATATTGAGAGCATAAACTTACTATATTTATTTTCTTTTTTCCTTGATTTTGGTTATATAAATACAAGATAATTTATATATTTTTTCGGTCGTTTCTTTGCTATGAATTTAGTATGGTTTATTTTAGGATGAATAAGTTTGAAGAATTGAGTGAATCATGGAAAATTTTAGGGGTTGATATTCACAACTCAGCTAAATTTCCATGCTTTTTCCAAAAAAGAAGATTAGTTAATTTCCATTTTTTTAAAAATATTTTCCCAAATTTTATAGTATATAAGTATTTTACCTTTAAAATAGACAACATTTTTTATAGAGCTTATATAATTTTTTTTATAAATTTAAATACTTTAACGAAAACATTGCCAAACATTTTACAAATTGTATTTTTTTTACTAGTAAAATTTGCCAAAGTTTTTAAACTTTAAAATAAATTTCCATCCTTAAAAGTTTCCCCTCGGTGAATTAAACAAAGTTGAAATTTAAAAGTTAATTCAACATATACATGAAAAGCACAATTCTTATTTAAACAAATTCTCTTGGAGATTATCAATTATAAAAAATGGGAAGATATAAATTTTCAATTATACAAACTAAAAGGATAGTCATTATTTAGCATTGATGCAACCAACAACTCTTTATGCTATATTCTATTGCAAAGTATCGATTGAGCTATGCTCAAATCAATTGACAAGGAAAAATATATAGTCTGTGAGTATCTCATATGAGTGGATACTCAAAGGCTCATAAAAACATGTTTCTAAGGTTGTAACAATAGAGAAAACATATGCATATGACATAAACTAGCACAACCACATTTACCAATGTGGGTGATATACACCAATAGGCATATATGAAGGACATCTACAACCACATTAATAAATGTGGTTGATATACACCAATAGGCTTATATCAACCACATTTAATTATTAGTAATAGCTTGTAACTGTTTCTCATTATCAATAACTATATAAATAAGAACAACTATATTATTGCATATTGATATATTCGTGATTATTATATTATTATTAAATTATATATTAATATAATATTATGATATTATATAATAATATATAATATTATATTGATATATTAATAGTTATATTTTAAACTACAATATAATTAACATTTAGTATAATAATAAAATTCACATATTATTAATAATTGTTATTTATCTATAAACATTATATTCTAGTGAATAATTATTATATATTTGTTAATATAATTCTCAATATTTAGGTCGTAATGTTGGGCTCTCACTGTGTACCCATCTGCATCATCAGAATGTTAGATGATTGAAATGTTTTAAGCCATTAAATCCACCAATTTTTTCATTTATATTTCTAACTACCTAACTAACTCATTAAACCCTAAAACTCTATATTCCATCTCATGTATCTCTCTAAATAAACTATAGTGGCCATGGAAATTCTTAATAACCAGAACCATGTCCTTGCAGGCCAAACCATTTCGGCTTCTCCTGCTTTGAATACAACGCCACAACCCGAGGGTTCACTCCTGATAATGTGGTCATCTAAGTTTTAATGGTCGCCTGGATTATATGCAAGTGTTTTATGTTCATCTCATTCTTAATCGTTATTTTATACTCTGCACTATTTCACTTCAGAATAAGTTTCGCAAACATAAAGCATTTAGGTTTTTAAGTAAAGCACACACCATAATTTGCATTTTGGTGACCAGTATTACGAGAATAAGGAATTTTACCTGAAGGCTGTGTATAGAGAATAGATATTGTTGATTAGATACTATTTTTTACGGGTTATAGATATGATCACAAATGTCTCAATTATAGGTTTAATTAATTGTTAGTAGCTAAATACAATCATACACTTAGATAGTTATCGTCTTACTATGAAAACAGTTTATGAATCATCATCATGCGCACATTACTATATAACTAACAGGGCATATATATGCTCGTCTGTGATGTAGTATCTTCTTCGTCCACGACGTATTTTTCTCTCTCTAGAGGGATGAGCTGTTCCAAAGGATGAACTCAACTTTTAATGGTTCCTTAGATTCCTTTCCATACAGGTTTGTTAGTTCATTTTATTTTCCACCAGTAATATATAATCTATGGTATTTCACTTAAGAATGCGAATTTTGAAGCAATGCACACAACAAAATTTAATGATGGAGCAAACATTCGTTGGAATAATGGAACATTGTTTAATGTATAGTTTACTATTTTCATACTATTAATGGAATGATGAAATGAAGGAAGTATTGTTAAAACTCTGAAATGAAAAAACTATTGATTAAATTTACTAGTGTTTTAAACCATCATTTATTTGTTCTAAACCATTATTTTTTAATTAAGTTTATTTAATATTATTATTTATTCCATATCAACATTATTAGTATTGAATCTTTATCTAGTTAGTATTCTCTATATAGTTTAAATCTCTATTCTTCTTGAAACCATATCTTTCTTTCATTGAAACTATTATTATTACTCATTTTGTTGAATTAAGACATTTTCTGATTCATTCTATCTGAACTTATTATCATTATCTTTTTTTTCAGAAAGAAAAAAACACTGATTTATATTATGAATATAAACAGTACATAGACATATAATCTCAGCTGTGAGAGATCCCCAGCGAGAAATCCTACATATAAGGCCAGTAGAAAATGCTCTTTAAGAAAGATGAGCAAAGAGAATTAATATGGCATCCTCATTGCCGGGATAGATTCTTCCCATTCATATAAAGCATCAAAATTAACAAAAAAGGATGTAGAGATGAAATATTTCATCCAATAACATTCCCAGATCTGAGAAAAAGATTAGAACATCTCAAGAGCCGAGAGAAATGATTGAAACATTGATCATAAGCTAGCTTGCTTGTTAATCTAAAAAGTATTGTCAAAAATATGGCATGTTACTGTGAGCAAGAATGATTGAATATAATTGTTCAGCAACCCAAATGCATTTAAGCCTTGGAAGGCGCTAGATAATTAGATGGGAAGCATGCTCGCTTGTTATAGAGATCACGCTCGCTTGATGTTATTGTTCAGGCTCGCTTGCAATTTGGGATCCCGCTCGCTTGTAATAGAGAACACCCTCGCTTATTATATTAGGACAGGCTCGTATGTAGCGTGTAAACCAGACTCCCAAGAATTGGAGAAAGTAAAAGATATAGAGGCAACCAAATCCATGTAAGCATTATCCACTGGTACCAACATTGTCGAGAGGATGATTAGATAATAAGGATTCCAAGTGCTGTTGACGAGATATATGTCTGACTCGCTTGTTGAATTGAGACAGGCCGACATGTAGATATATAAACCAACACCAACACGTATGATTGATAGATTGAGAGTCACTTCTAATATTATCACCGGCTCGCTTGTATATGGAGAGATTGATTTTTCCTGCAAATAATACCCCATGTACACAAAAATCTAGAACAAAAACCAATACAAAAACCTTATAAGTCAGCTCTATGGAATGGAAATGTCAGTGTGCCAGAAAGGAAGACCATCTCTAAACAACTGAACCTGCATAATTCCAAAATCCGAGTCTAAGCCTTTTTTGGAAAGACCATCTGCCCTAGTATTGTTTTCCCGATATATGTGACAGATGGGAGGCCTATTGAGGATCGACCATAAATGCCTTGTTCAATGTACCCAGCCTTGTATTTCTGTAGGAATCAAAGACGCCGGATTTCTAATCCACCCAATGACAATCTTTGAATCCCCATAAACATGAATATCTTGTAGTTGTAAATAGGTTGCAAAACGTAGACCTCCCAAAAGGGAAATAACCTCCGCTTTATTATTGGTTCCTTGTCCTCCATTCCAATGGATAAGGATCATTTCCCTCTGTGATAACTTGATCCAAGACCCACACCCCATATCACCTTCCCTGCAAGCACCATCAAAGTAAACAGCCGGAATTTCCACCTCATGTGGCCTGATGCGAATAGAGAAATCCGTAATAGGCTTTATCGTCATGGGTCGATCCTCAATCCACTTTAAGATTGCTGAAAATATTCGAGGAATATGAAAGGGAACGTTTTCAAAAATCAATTTGTTTCTTCCCAACCATACCTCCCACATGAGGAAAAATGGTAGTGATGTATATTTTCCTTTTAGATTGTCCCATTCCGTAGTAGCTGAAATGAAATCAATAGGAGACCAAGTTGGACCCATGAAATGTACAGAGAAAAGCCGCCACATTTTGATTATAATTGGGCACTTGAAAAACTAGTGAATGGTAGATTCATAATCCGCGCAACATATTTGACATCTGAATGGACCTGAATAGCCCCTCTTAATCAAATTATTGCTAGTGAGGACCTTATCCTTCCATACCAGCCATCCAAATAGTACTATCTTATTGGGGATTTTGCATCACCAGAACCCAGAAAAGGACCTTGTAATCTGTCCATGATATGATTCCACATTTATTCCTCTATATATATCTTTTACAATAGGGACACCATCAGTCGTAGGTTCATCCCAGACTAATGAGTCTCCCCCGGATTCCCAACAGAAACCTGCAGCCCGAAAATTATCTCTGAGGACCCCCCATACATCATCGTCGGGCGCTCTCAACTCCATCTGTGTAGCAGATTTAAATATAGGAGCCCCATAGGACCACACTCGGATTGATTGTGCGAGATATATAATACCCCTGTGAGCTAGCCTGTGAATGAGCTGCGGAGAAGGGCCGGCGTTTAGAGGGAAACCAATTAACTTGTTGAAAGACATTGGAATACGGCTCCCGTCCCGGAAAAGCCAAGCCAGCCTTTCCGCCATATGATTCAACACCATCCTGAAGCTACGCCAAATAACGGAGATGTAACAAGGTTGTGATAGTTTCAAATTCTGGATTTGTTGTAAAATGTCACCCTCAATATATTTACAACTGATGACTTCGTTCCAGATTTCGTTTCCTTGAATAGCCCTCCAAAATGACTTTATTAGCAGCGCCTTATTGAATTTCCTCGTGTCAAGAATACCCCATCCGTCATGTTCCTTTGGCCTGCAAAGACTCTGAAGTTTGCATAGATGTATTTTGTGAGATGGTTGTGTATCTCCCCATAGAAACTTAGCAATATTGCAATTTATCATTTTAATTATACCATCAGGAAAATAGTATAGATGTCCCCAATATACCATCATCTGAGAGAGTACTGCTTGGATCATGATAAGCCTGCCCCCCATTGAAAACCATTTGTGTGTCCATCTAAAAATCCTCCTTCTAAATTTATCAATCAACCACATCCAATCCTGAATCTTATAACCACATGGTTTGATTTTAAAACCCAAATATGTAAAACCAACAGAAGCTTCTCTTGATTCAACGCCCATAAAATCAGCAATGAAAGAGATTTCCCTAAGGTCTCCATATTCATATATAATGAACGATTTTCTCTTGTTGATGGCCAGCCCAGTAGCCGATTTGAAGCGTATGAAGGTTAGATGAATATAGAACCAATGGCTGCATTGTAGATAACCAAATACTAGCAGATCATCAACAAATAAAGAGTGTGTGCATGAGACTACATTAGAGAAAGAGAAACCCTTTATATAACCTCTTTGATCCACCTTGTGTAGAAGACTACTGAATCCATCCATAATTAAAATAAAGATTAGTGGAGACAGTGCACAACCTTGTCTAAGACCACGACCAGCAGAGAAGAAAGTTGTAGGAACACCATTGATAATGACCGCATATTTGACAGTGGTAATACAGGACATAATCCATCTTATAATTCTGATTGGGAGCCCAATCTTCATGAGCACCATCCTAATGTAAGCCCAATCAATAGAGTCATAGGCTTTATGGATATCCACCTTCATCATGATGGCCTCCCTTTTTTCCGTGTGCATGGAATGTAAGACTTCTTGTGCAATTGCCATGGCATCATGAATAGAACGGCCTTTTAGGAAACCATATTGCTCTCTTGAGATAAAGGTTGACAATGTACCTTTTAACCGCTCTGCAATGATCTTGGATGTAATATTGTATAGTACATTACACAGGGCGATCGGCCTGAAATCTGCAAAGGTTTTGGGTTCATCTTTCTTTGGAATTAATGTAATGAACGTAGAGTTGAGATTGGCCGGCATGAATCCTCGAATCTGGATATGTTCAATGACCCTTTTCAATTCGTCACCCATAATATCAAAAAAGTGGATAAAAAATTTCGCGGGCCACCCATCCGGCCCCGGACATTTATCCTTAGAGAAAGTTTTGAGGACCATTAGTACTTCATTCGCTGTGACAGTATTATCCAATAAAGAAATACCGTCAGCATCAAAATAACGAGAGACATGTTCCAGCATCCATACCTGGTTTTCCTTGCTTATCCCATCCTGTCTGGTGTATAATGTAGCGAAATATGTCAGCGCCTCATTCTGTATATCATGGCATGTTTGAGCGAAAGATCCATCCGATCTTTTTATATGCCAGATGGCGTTTCTCTTTTTCCTTTCATTCACGCACTTATGAAAATATTTTGTATTATGGTCCCCCTCGGCCAGCCATTGAACCCTACTCTTTAGCCTCCTGGTGATCTCTTCAATTCGCAGAATTTCTCTTTTCCTTGCACCTAAGCACTTGAGATTGTCAAGTGTTTGCTCGTCCAGAAATGTAGTAAGGAAGGATTTGATAATCTTCTCCATCTGGTCTTGTATATCCAGAAATTTTGCTCTGAGCTTCAACTTCTTTTTTCGCTCCCATGTCTTGGACGTGACCTTTATGTTATGTAGCCTATGATGAAAGAAATCCCACTCCCCAGATGTCAAGAAATCCCGATCAGCCCTCCATATCCCTTCCACCATGTTTATATAATCGGGATCCTCCAACCAAATTCTATTGAACTTAAAAGGATGCCCAGGGACCCTCCCAATATTGGACCATGTTAGCGTAATCGGCATATGGTCCGAGATATCAGATGCCAGAGTATTTGATCTTGGACCCTCCAAGATATCCATGATTGATTCGTTAACCATCACCCTATCAAGCCTTTTCCCGATAAAATTGTCTGCCGATTTTCTGTTGGTCCAAGTTGGTGCAAGTGAATGAGGCCTAATGTCCACCAGTCCATATGACAGTAAGATGTCGTTTAAATACTCGGCCAAAGAATCCATGCGTGCGCTTCTGCCCCATATTTCATCAGCATTAAGCGTTGAATTGAAATCACCCATAATGATAAGATTTGGGAGAGATAATATACCCTCCAACTGCATTCTGTCCCAAAAAACACTTCTATTTGAATATGGTGTGTAAATATTGATGAGATTAAAAATACTCTGCATACCTCTAAGGCGTCTAGATAGCAAAATACCCCCGAAGAAACTGTAAGCTTTGAACGAAACTTGATCTGGGTTCCACATAGCGACCATTCCCCCCGATTTGCCAGTAGAGTTAGTCGCAGCCACATGCCAATCTATCTTGATTTTTAAAAACAAATTTATAGCCTTCGTTCTTTCAGTCATGGTCTCTTGCCCCAAAAAAATTATCGGATTATTAGATATTAGAAAGTCCTTTAGGCAATGGAATTTGGGAGCATCACCCAACCCCCTCAAGTTTAGTGATATAATGTGAGTCATGAGGAAGATGATCGAGGGTTTCTTGCTCTAAGCGCCCTTGATGTGTTATCCGATACATCATGTCTGTGAATGGGAACATCTGAAAGACCCACATCAACATCAGAGAACAGTGCTATCGATCTTAGCTTATCCTTTTTCCTGCAGCATGCTCTAGAAATTTGGTAAATAAAGAATATTTATCCACTGAGATTATCCTGATCACATACTAATTCGAATTCTAATCTCTTCTACTCAGATCATCAACATGTAGAAATAAACAAGCGGTATGTGATTAAAAGATCATCAAAACATCACACACATTACACAGTATGTATGGGGAAATCTTATAGCTGAAAACCCCCAGCTATTTTGTATATTAAGATGGAAGAGAACATGTAACAATCTCAGTACAATACTCCTCACAAGTACTCAGTACTGTCTCATTAAGTTACACACAAACTAGCTTGGTTTTGAACAGGTCACTGGTTCAAAAATCATCCACTAATTGCCTACCTCTATTGCGCAATCAAGGCTGGTCTAATGAGAGATCCAAGGTTCGAATCTCCTTGGCTTGACAGCGCAATCATCATTGGCAATTCCTCCAAGTGTGGTGCAAATCTCATGCACAACTAACTTCACAACTGATAGCTATCTCAACCCTTTCATCTACCTCTTTCACTGGTCTCCACTGAACTATCCATGCACTGTAGTGAACTGATGTGTTCTTGAGTTGAATCATGAGTTAATAATTAGTGAATTAAATAATATTTAATTCACTCAAATCATTACTAGTTGATTAGCTAGTTAAACTAATCTCAACCAGTTCAACTAAGTTAAACCGAACACAACTCCACCAACTGTCTCATCAACTCCACCAAACTTCTGCCACTGAAGTCCTAACTGAAGTCAACCATGCATGAGCTCACCAAACCCCTAGGAATATCGTAATTCCTCTGTCAGATGCATGAGCCACTTCTGTAGCTCGAACTGAAGTGCTCCAAGAGAGTAAACTGAAGTTTAGAGTCCAAATATTATTAAGGGTAAATAATATTTGACTTTTCTATTTTAGGATAGGCAGTCTAAAAATAGACTTCGACCTAAATGTCTAAAAATAGAGGTCCATCTATTTTTACCAACATGACCAATGCTCCAAGAATAGCATACTGCAACTCCCATACCATGCTCCATATGTCTAAAATAGACATAGTCTAAAAATAGACTTTGCGCCAAAAATAGCCTACGGGCCCACTTAGTGAAGGCGACTTCATTTCACTAAGCTCCATCATCTTGCTGCAT